>OMKZ01018566.1:5765-17331 GCA_900302535.1 Neoniphon sammara | reverse complement strand
CACACATAGTGTTTGGGGGGAAATAAAATTGAAGTACACACAGAGACAAGTTTAATGCTAAATGTTTAGCTCTCACAACCTTGTTTTATCCAAGAGAGTCAATGTTTCCAGACAAGCCTTTTGTCTTTGAGAAAGTCCTGTTCTTGAATGCTATATTCATCTTTCCATGTGAAGCAATTGTATGCTTCCCCCAGCACAATTACCAAACCATGACAGCCCATTTCAGCTTTGTCTAACTCCTCACTTACCGTTCCAAATATATCCATTACCATGTAGATTGGTCCATTATCCTCTGCAATAGGACACTTATTTTCAAGCGAGATGTTGTTATTTTCTGTCTCGAAATGGCTTATTTTAAAACCTTTGGTCAAGAATTGTTCCCTTGCCTCTATCCAAAAAAAATCTCTTCTTATTTTCTTTCAAATAGTGAATAAAACTCTTCTTTGATCCTCATTAATTTCAGAAGAGTATCAGGTTGAAATAAATCTGTACATAATCCAAAATCTGATAATCTGACTTCACAAAGTTTTCTACTTTTTCAAATTGAGCGTTGACTGACCTTTGCTTCCTTTGTCTTTCAAACTAGCACATCTGACAAATAGCCATTTCAGCAGTCACAGTGTGTGGTCTCTACACCACAGTGAATATTATTGTCCCATTTCCATTCCAAAACCACCTTAGACCATTGATGTCCCCTCTTTAGGCATGGTCCCCTGATCCCAGTCCTGACAAGGACCTGCCAAACCACAGTTATTTCTGATCCCTCAGGCTGACAAGCCAATCCATCTTCACCTGCAGAGTAACTTTACTCCGTTTGTCATCAGCACCCGCCCTCTATCAAGGAGAACTGAAATAGATATGGTAAAACATTCACTGCTTCCTGATTGACCATGACATTCAAGAATGAGTCCTCTACATAAAATTTTATTTCTTCCATTTATAGTAGTTCTGAAATAACTATGATTGTTTTATAACAAGCCAATATTCACAAGTGCACTTAAACAAATCTCACAAGCACTGAAAACTTTTCTCACCCCCATCTTTTGTTTCTCATAGAGCAAACAGACCACATCAATATAATGTCAGGAAAGTATGACTGTAATAATTTAATTCTGTACAGTATATTTAGAGGGCAAACAGCTAGGTCCTGAATGTTCACACACTAGCACGGAGCCAATAAGCAGTGTCAGGTTTGCAGCACTAACAGGATTAAGCACCAAGACTTTATGTCTTTTACAGCCGCTGGCAGGCACAGGCCTGGAAATAATGGGATCAGTTCTCAAGCAGTTCATCATGGAAGAAACCACCTCTTCCCACATTAGCTCAATGTGAAAAGCCCCACTACATAGTCAGTATTGCATAGGCCTATAGTTGCATTGGAACACACCCATAAATAAATTTCAAACAGGTAATGGCATCATAGACAAATAGACATGGAAATATCCAATGTATGGAGACGAGTATTAACATGTGTAGTGACCAGTTTAATAAATAAGGACTGGATAAAGGCAAGGCTTCACGAAACTCCTGCCTTAAATACCAGTCAATCACTCATGCCTTGTTAATGGCAGATTTAACGGAACACAGATCATAAATTCTATATTAATTTAAATTGTCTCTTAATTAGCCTGCCTGTGCTTCACACCAAATCTTTCTTTCATCATCTGTAACAAGCCGGCCTAGGCTACATGTGCTTTAAGTGAAGTAAAACAGTGTAAAGCAGGCACAAGAGGAACATGAAGGGCAAAGAGCATGGATTATTAGGGTTAGTGAGATATGTTTAAAGACAAACTGAAATCCAGAGGGACTGGTAGCAGCGCTGCGCTGCACTAAAGAGATTTGCCAGATGGCAAAATCTTTAAATGCTGAAACAAGCTGCACAATTAAAAAAGACTGTATATCATGATGAAATGAAACAAAGTGAGTACGGTACATAGTGTTACTACATTTGTTTGACTCTTCACAAAGGAGGGAGTGTTTGAAGTCCTAATACCTAGCATTCAATTTGCGATTCTCTAGGAAAAAAAGAGCGCGACATGCACAGTTCAGTTCATTATCAGCAAAGCAGTTCTGTGCCCTCATTTATGCAGCAATCCTTTCAAGAAGCATGTTCTTTGGCAAGCAAAACGTTAACAATAGATGACTAAATATAGGGTATTTATCAGTTTAGATTTGAAGTTGGTTGCACTTCACAGGGCTTTTTATGGAACACATCTGTGACTATTTATAGAGGCATTTGAAATACTCACGAGGGTGCTGTGCACAAAGCAGGCTCGGTACATCATGGATTTATTGATCTGAAAATCCTGGACAGCACTTTGTTTGAAACTGTTTTCATAGCACATTCATAACGCTTGAAAGAGACCATCATTAGAACTAGATGGCAAATTGATACACTGATTTAAAATTTGAGTTTTATAATAATAGAGAAAGATTTGGTTTTGACAACATCACCCCGTATATTGACACTGACTCCACCTCTATTGTATAGTTGATACACTTTGTATATGAGGTCCTCATGAAAGGTGGCATGTTCAAGTGAGTGAGAGTGATAGGTGTTTATTATTCAGCCATTCTGTTTTATAAATTTGGTTGAGTGACTTGAAATGCTACTCATTGCTTACAAAGTTGTGCACCTGTTCCGTTCAGCCGCTCTTTCCCCTCACCTTCACTCCACTTTCCTCGTTCTCATCCTCCAATGGACAAACACCTGCACCCCAAATTTGCTCCGCCTCCAACCAAAAGAAGCACATCATATTAAGCTTGGCATTTAACTAAAACCCTTCTTGCTGTGTGGAAACTGTTTGTGTGCCTATAGAAAGAGTGTTTTTTTATATGCAAGACCATAAACTTTAACAGAGGTTCAGGGTCACAAATTGAATGAAAGCCCTGGAGAGTCATAGACATTATAGGCTACTATATGTAGGCTATAATTTTACATTGTTATGACCTACATGGTAGGCTTTGGCAACAAATAGACTTAGGCTACATGTCATGCAACACACATTTAAATGAATTAGTAAGCTTCATTGTTTTCTTAACTCCACTGTATTATCGAGTATACTTTTTTAAAAAATTATTATTTTATTCAAATTATTATCCCAAATTGGAAACATAGCTGAATTTCTTCGTTCAATTAAAAACATTTGTCAAAATTATTTTCACAATGTTGATCGCTGTCCAACATAAATTTTTGATCTGTTTTTCAAAACAGATTCATGAGGAAAATGTTTAAGGAAATTTCGACAAAACAAACTGTGCATGAAATGAGCCTACAGAAATATATTAAATTCTGTAAAAACAATGAACAAATTAAAACTGTTATGGCCCGCCAGTGTGATTTAGGAACACAAGTTCAGCAGGTACATCTGTGCCGAGGGCTTAAGGTGCAGAGTTACGGCACTAGAGAGAAATAGAGTGGGTTTGGAGTAGCAGTGTTTTAAACCTTTATACATGTGCCTACATTCGGCTAATACGTAGCCTCTCTGCTTCCTACTCAAGTCCTCCTGTATTATATTCTATTTACAAGTGTTACCTGTTATTTAATGCTGTCATTTGCTTAAATATCAGAAAATAATCAGGAGTACAGTTATGTTTTATGCAGCTAAGGTTTTGAACAACTGGTGGGTGGCACTTTTCAGATTGATTGGGTCACAGATGATAAAAAGGTGGGTTCATAATTATAGGCACCAGCAACGACTTTTTCTTCAAATTCAGGACTATGAATCCTCTTACAAGTATCATCTATTATTGTTATTTTTATTAAGAAGTCTTACATTTAAGGTCACTAAGATTAAGATGAATGTTTCTCACTTACTAACTCACTTACTAGCTGACTCCCGGCATTGGGAGTACTGTCTTCTGTCTCACAAACAGACATAAATTAAGATGGGCCAGCTATCCCAACAAATTACTGCAACGGTTCTAGGGAACTTAATGTCAAGTCTGACATGTTCATGTTCAGTTAAAAAATAATTAGCGGTGCTTTATGTTGATTTTAATAAGTAATTTGCACATAAGAGATATTTTTGCCACAGTACCGTGCTGCTTTAGAGAACTCAGAGGTGGAAGTTGGCGGCAGCTCTCAGCTTTTCCATAGGAGTGATGACTTGTGATGCCTTGTAAGTGCCCTGCCTTCCTCCACTTACCAAAGAAGGCAACACAAATGATGTAGTCCTTCATCAGGGCAATTAGTAACTATATTGCTACTTTATTTTGAGCTGTGATTGTAGCACCTGCCTTGGGCTAATTAGTGCAATGTTGAAAATGCCAGAACCAACATTTGAAATCAACTTTTTAGGTCAACTGCAAAGGCTGAGTAAACTCAAAAACTTTACTTGCCATGAATCATTTTCACTGGGCAAAATGACGAAAACATACTTTAGAGTTATGTCACCCTCCTGTTTCCAGTGCTATTTTGTGTACAGAATCGATAAAGACAGGAAAAGATTTATAATTTTAATTTAAAATTTGCTCAGTCACCAATACAGTGGATCAAATATGTAATTCATCATGAAGTGGCTCTCCACATGGAAAGTACTTATATTTATATCATATATCTAAATAAAGTTTAATGCTTTGCAAACATAATAAAATTCCAATCATAAGCCTGTTTGATTAAAAAAAAAGCCATTATTTTGCCTTTATTTCACTGACTGGTTAGAGAGTCAGCCAGAGCAAAGTCTTAGAGCAGACAAGAACTAAAAACTGTATATAACTAAAGCATTCACTTCCACTAAAGACAGTTTTTTTCCAGCATTTAGCACTTGGTAGGTGGTAATTTCAGACCATGGCCAAAATGCAGAGATGTATCATTCCCGGTGTTTTCGCCAAAATCTTCGTAGTGGTTTCTGAGATATTGTTGGTACGACATCGACGAACAAATGAATGGAATATCACCCCCTTGGGCTGCACTTAAACAGTTTTTCATAGGGTAATAAACTTCTTAATACTGGAATAAGGCCACTGCAGAGTAGTGTCACCCTGATGGATAACACATGACTTTCCAAATGAATTTAAGAACTGTGATGGACTAACATAAATCAGCAGAGAAGAATTTCTTAATAAAATAGAGAGCAATGACACAATAAAACTCCTATCAGTAGGACAGAATTTCTGACCTCTTCTCTTCATTGCAATAGCTGTCAGTATTATTTTGCACCCTTTGAATAAACATGGGGAAATCGTCCCTGAGGGCATAGTGATTAGGCCAGAGGGAATGGTAATGAAATACCTGCTTGAGAGAGACCCCGCTTTATTACTCTATTATACATGAAAGGAACTGAGGGTTCTTAGAAGCCCTCGTTCAAAGCAGGAATCATTGCCTTGCATCTCTCCCATGCCTATTTTCATTCACTCCCCATTAATTGCTGTTTATTTTGCTTCCTTTTTGCAAATGAAATGGAAGCCATTCCAGATTGGGAATAGGGGAGATTTTGTACGTGTGGCTCTGAGCATGCATCTTGAGGAAATTACTTCAGAGAAATGGAAAGAAAGGACCACTGCTCCAATGCGAACATTATTTTCTTGATATCAGAATGGGAGTGATCAGTATAATATTTCAGTATAAGCAAAGGAAGACTGTTATAGTGGCCCTGAGTTATGTCTATATGTAAGACAGTTTCCTGTGTGACAATATATAAATAAATAGACACATAGAATAGTGAGAAAAACATATGTAAACATGGCAGCACAAATATTTATTTTTAATATTTAATATTTTAATATTTACTTTTTTGTGTGTGTTACTGTCTAGGTATGAGTCTAGTCAAGAAGTAACAGATAACCTCTTCATTTATGCACACTGGTTTCATTTGACGACTCTTGCTTCTGAAGGACATTTCACTGGCAGTTAAACTTTTGCTTGGTATAAGCTGACCAAAATGAAAATATGTCATAAATAAGAATATTTGATTTAAGTCTACATGATATTCTGCATTTTAAGGATTCAACAGACATTCAACTTCAACAGATCCAGAGCAGTTTACAATAGGTGCAGACAGAACTGCATGTAAATAATTTATATATCTCACAATTGCAAGTGTAAGAAGTGACATGAACAACAAAGCTGAGAACAAGAATATGCATAAAGGAATAGTATTTTACTGTTCACATGTTTATACAGGAATAGTTGGTTTGGGATGGGGTTTAGGTGCAGTGAAACAGTGGATTTTCAGTCTATGACGAGAGATCAGTAGTGATTCTGCAGTCTTTACTTTGGTGGTAAGATGTCCCCTTCATTAGAGACCCAGGAGATAGAAGAGTTACAACCAGGTGGTCAAAGGTCATTGCAAGGACAGAGGGGCTAGACACCCAGTAGATGCATACTGCAGACCTGAGTAGGGCATATGGTTCTCCAGAGACTGTGAAGAGAAAACAGGAGGAATGTGAAATACATCAATTTGGGAAGGTTGTAGACAAGGGCATGAGTTGCACTGTGCAAAGAGAGGCAGACAGAACATGCAGAAATTCCAGCCAAGAATGAGTCACAGTAATCTAGTAGTTTCATTTCGGTGCTTGGGGGTTGAGAGGGGGATACAAATAATTGTGTAATATGGTTTGAGCCTGGTTTTAAAAATAGATGTTTCAGATTCCCTAAGATGAGTGGTCAGACCACAGACCATGCCATAAAATGAGTGCTCTGAAGGAGAAAGGCCTACCATCTGTTAACTTTTTAGAAATGATAGGGCAAGTTAAAAGCCCAACTGGAGCACAGGGCCCAAACAGGCGATGCAAGGCTGAAGCAATTTGTTATATGTGGGAGCAAGTCCACAAAATGCCTTGTAGGTATGCGCAAGTGCATGTAATGATGTTCTCTGTACTGTTTCCAGGCAGGATTTTGGCAGCGACTCTGGATAGGTTGTCGAGGTTATGCTGAGGGTGGTGTTGGTGCAACCAGATAAAGAGCCTGCGACAAAAGCGTGAATCAATTTTTTGGCGTCATGTGATGAAGTTTATTTTTTGGTACACTTTGTAAGCTTCGGTGTAGGCAAGATATGCGAGGAAGAACATGCGCTCAGTCATGTCAAATTTCAGCCTGACATTTTGGCAAACACAAACAAGAAGATCTGAAAAGTGCCTTGCACAGATGTGCGCAACTTGATTAGTGATTCTCGTTTTTGTTTTTGTTTTTTTGCTTTTTTCAGTTTTCCGGGAAACAAGCTTGCCAGCACTGGAATGCATTGTCGTCTAATGTGGTACCACCGAAGATACAAATTGTCTTTAATAAATACTGTGTAGGGACTGTTTCCCCTCCTCACATAACTCATTCATATGTAGAGAGTATACTGTCACCCTATTATGGGTGCAAATTGGAATAAAATACTGCATAAATCTTCAAATTAGCACAATAATACGTCATGACATGGGATTAGCTAGAGCAGGGGTGGGGAATCATGAGCCATGGATTTCATTCCAGTGTATTCTTTGGTTGGAATGAAAACCTGTGTATTCTCTACTATTCATGGCAAGATTGCCCACCCTTGACCTTGTAGGTTTGAGATAGACTTTTATGACACATTCAGTGAAACTCATAAATCTAAAACACAATGATGTTTGCTGTTTTCACTTGTTCTTCGAGAAATCGGGAATAGGATCCCGGATTTGGATCTCCCTTTATTATGTGGGGGTTTCCCATCTTTGCCTCAATATGTTCACAACATGTTCATTTTCTCATGACAAGGAAGACAGCAACAACACAGATGGAAAGAAAAGCTCACGTCTATGAGCAATCATAACCCCATTTCATTTTCATTTCACATTCCCTCTTTGATTTTCCCTCAGCACTCGATTGCATGTAGCAGGAGTGATCATTTTCAGAACAAGGGGCAGATTAGAAAATTTGGAATGCAGTTGCCCTTAAAAAGGCCTAATAATGAATAATGACTAATAATAGCAATAATTAATTCTCAGCAATTAGTAATAAAATAATGCAGATGAGTTATTTTCATAAACAAAATGACAATCACAATGCATTCTAGGCAAGATGCGCTCCTGAAACATTGTTATTGAAACATTGTTATTGACTTGCTCCCTTGGTCCTCAAAGGTTTGATCTCAGAAAGTTCACTTCAGTTATCATTGTAATAACTTTATGGCAGCATGGTTTCCCCCCAGTGAAAATGCTGAAGGGAAGCAGATGAGGGTATATTAAAATGACTACTAACATAGGACTCTGCAGTCTCCTGTCCCTCGGGACTGTAGGAGGACACTGGTGCAACTGGTGAAAATGCCTGCAGAGGAGAACATGCAGAGGCCACACAGCAAAGGCCAAGGCCAGGAAATCATACCCAGCGCCTTCTTGCAGTGAGGTCACATTGCCAACCACAGTGCCACAATGCCACCTAATAGTATGGGATATTCTGGCTAAACTAACTGAAGGGCAACCGCGTGGAGCAAGCACACGGCTTGAGCATCGGTGAGGAGACAAAGAGAGACAGAAGAGGTCTACTGGGACAAGGTGCATCTGTGCCTAGTTAACCTCTCCATATATCTGAGTGTCTGAGTAGGTGCTCGACGATGAGCCACAGTACTGACAGCCAGCTTAAGTTACCACAGCAGTGGTGGGAAAAAATGTTACCTCTAAGGCAATTTATTTTCACACACTGTTCAACTTATTCCCGAAAGGGAGAATTTCTGCTTTTTGGCACCGGTGGTACGCAATCTCTGTTTGCACATGGTGCATTATGTTTTGGTGACTATTAAAACAGACAGAAGCACATGTCCTTCCTGCATTACAGACTAAATAGTGCTACAATGTGTCTTGAAAAGAAAATTTGCTGTACTTGAGAAAAGACCATACAGTGTACTCAGTATTATGCAATACATATTTAAAGTAGTATACTGACATAGTTTACTATTGCGGTATTATTGGATTGTCTCCATGTATGCACACTTGGACACATATTACACATTAGTACTGAGTACATTTTAGCCCTTAGTGCCACCTAAATTGCCCAAGAGAAACTTACTTTTACTCAATTACAGATTCTTCCAATTATTCTACATGTTTTATGTCCCTCAGAGATTCAGCGAAGGTTTAATGGGCTCTCAAAGTGTCTTACTACCCTTTTTCTCATGACTTATAATGGGAACAGACTACAGACTTAATCCTGAAAGATTGTGAAAATGGAGGTCATTAAACTAAATTGATGATGCTTTCATGCTTTCTTGTCATACAATGTAAAAGGTGTACACACAGCGGGAAGGGGAAGGGTCAAACATGACAACAAATGCATGCAGTGTTGCTAATTATGACTTTGCCTCCAATAGTTCTTCATAATAATTGGTGCTATCGGGGACAAAAAAAAAACAAAAAACCTTTGGATATGCAATCTAAACTGCAATATAAGCGTGAAGAAAGTTGCCCAGGAAAGACATAATTTACATGATTTCTTCCTCAACATTAGTTATTAATGTTCGGGAACCAACATTAGTTACTAGTTTAAAAAAAATAACAGTCATTTTACAAGATTACTTTTATTTCAAAACTTGATAGAATATTGCCAAAATCATTAATTTAATAACAAAACCAAAATGATCTGTCTACTAAAAATGTGCCACTCGTTCACTAAAGCTTGAGGTACACTACACAACTACTGCACCAATTATAGCAAGGATTCACAGTTGGGCCGAGTCTGTGCTGGTCTGCAGATTTTGGGCACAGAGATGATGTTTGGCACAGGAAAGTGTATAAGGGGCACAGACTGTAATGTCTGTAATACACTGGCACTTTCCAGGTGCTTGGGTGTAAAGAAAGAATGATGGGTATGCACGATGGAAGTCAGAGACACTAGACTGACTTTAAAAATCCCATCTGTTAACAGCAAAGTGCTATGGCAGCACAGTGTTGTTGTAACTAAGGGAACTGCTGAATAAAATGTGTAATTCATCCACTGACTTACAGCCACCAGAGTTAGAGAATCACCGAGTTACTTGGTGGTGTGTGGATGTACAGCACACCAACCTCAACACAGTTGATGCCTTGTAGAATACTAATGTACTGTACACTGTATTTTCTTTATAGCGCTTGGCATAAAAGAATAAACAAGTCATTTTGATTGAATCATTCTCAAGCATGAAACGTACCAAATCTGCAATGGCAAGTACTGGTACAAGTAAATCAAACCTCCCACTCCGAGTTTGCCATCAAAGCTCATTGAATGAATTTGACAGCAGTTCTTCCAATTTTCAGCGAGTTGCTTTTCCCCCCACCCACTCACTCACAGTCAAGCTGAGCTGTCTCAAGCCTGTGCTCTGAGACAAATGGATTGTGTAAATTATCAAAGTGCAGGGTACAATGAGCCACAAGACCACTGGCAATTATTGCCATGTTAAAACTGCAATCTTAATTCTGTGTAGGCTAAATCAATGTATCGCACTGGAAAAGAAATAAAATTAAAAACTAATCAAAATTAAAATGTAGTGATAAAATGTAATGATAAAAATAAATAAATAAATGTCATATGTGCAATCCCTCACAAGCAAAAATTATTAGCTTGCTCCACTCTTTATTAGTCTAATGCAATGGATACATAGTACCTTGCCAGGAAGTATGAAGTTATCTTGTTTGGAAACCTGAAAAACTCCAAAGTTTGAATCATCTAGAAGTAATGGCATGAAATGAGCGAGTCACCAAAGAGACTCAAACTGCCTGGCAGGCAGCAGGGCTCTTGGGGCTCTACATGGTCTACACGGCACATATCATAATTCCCCTAAGGAGCGTGCATTACAAAAATGTGTTACGCATGAATGCACAAATGAATGAAAACACAGAGCCTGAATCTTATGGACCTGCTCCATCCAAGCATCTAAAAATATTCCTTTTGCCCTGTCTCTCCCCTAATTGAAAAATATATGACCTTTTTCCTCCTCTCCATCCATTGCATGACTACATATGTGTTTGTTTTGAAGAGCAAAAAGAATGATAAAAGGCAATAACGACCCTTGATAATATTAAATATGCATTGGAATAATTTAAGCTAATGTGGAGTTGAAACTATGTGGGTAGAATAGTCAAAGTGGAATAAAGTTGTGTGCTCCTTGAAAAATAAAAAATAGTTCAGCATAGAGACGGGTATAAATTGCCAAGCTTCTGTCAATCATGTTGTTTATGGTAATTTATTTATTTTTTAATTTAACTTGTTTATTTTTATTTATTTTTATTTTTTGCATAAAAATTCACAAGGCCAGGAATGAGGATTTATTTATGTTAGACTGTTAAATGTAATACATTAAATTGCAGTAC
This sequence comes from Neoniphon sammara, assembly GCA_900302535.1. Lineage (NCBI taxonomy): Eukaryota > Metazoa > Chordata > Actinopteri > Holocentriformes > Holocentridae > Neoniphon > Neoniphon sammara. The sequence goes on along the minus strand of OMKZ01018566.1, from coordinate 6,087 downwards.
AATGCTTCAAAGATCAATCATCAGCAAATTTCTTGTTTTATGTAATGAAACTATTGGTTAATGAAGATAAAACATGCCACTAAAGATTATCCCACATTAGGGCATTATCGTTGCTGATTTTAGATTCTCCAATGATTTTTTTTTTTTGTTTCAAAGTCAAAGTCAGCTTTATTGTCAAGTGTACTAATATGCATGGCATACAGTACAGATGAAATTACAGTCCTCTCTCAGACCTACGGTGCAACAGGTAGTGTAAAATTAAAATTAAAATATAAAAAAATATATATATATATAAAAAAATAAATAAAAAAAATATTTTAAA
>OMKZ01018565.1:8799-26133 GCA_900302535.1 Neoniphon sammara | reverse complement strand
ACGGCTAACTGCAATCAGCTTTGGACTACAGAAATATAGGGTGACTTTCAAAGATACACACAAAAATATACAAAAAAATAAATACATACACATGCATACACACACACACACACACACACACACACACACACACACACACACAGCATTAAAGAGCTGTGTTGAGGCATGCCTTCTACATAACATGGAGTTACATAACTGAGGTGCAACCCATCCAGCAGAGGGTTGGTGAGACAGGAAAACATACAAGTAATCTGATCGCAGTTTCTGGTTTTGAAGGCGACTGACAAATTTCGCTGCTACACCCTGCCAAAGTGATAACAATGGGTTTCCTTGGAAACAAGCAAACTCTGTCTGATGCACTTGGGCTCGGCTGAAGAAGAAAAAAAAAACTGTGGGGTGCTGTGTGAATGAGACAGAGACAAAAACGAGATTGAGGAATGTGCAAATTTGAGAGATAAGACTTGTGTGGTGTGAGAGAGCCTGAGAGAGAGAGGAAATGTACAAGGAAACAGTAAACATCGCCCTCTGGACTAATCGTTTCTGAGCATGTACATTGAGATTTTTCTGTGTATGTTCTGTATGCATATGAATATTTGTGCATGTTCACACACTTATCCTCCAGTCTACATCAACTCACCATGGGTGCGCAGTCACTCGCTTTGGCAATCTCCGCAGCTTTTTCCAGTATCTGTAACAAAGTGAATGAGCACTGTGAGTGAACACACATTCTCATATATCACTGCCAGTGAGAATACATTAAGCAGGCTGAGCACGTCCTGCTCCTCTCACGCTGACACCCACCACTTCATCATAATCACAAGTTACCATTATGAAGAACACTAAGCCATGGTAATGACAGATTCATCTGCAGTCAATCTTTAAAAAAGGACCATGGAGCTCCAATCCAGTCGTCTCAGCTTAATCACAGTCTGAGTATGGCTGAATGATGGCATTATTACTAAAAGAGTGTGTCTCAGTGTAGAAGCCTTTTGTGAGCATGACAGCAGTAAATATGTGTACATGCAACACATGAAAACATATTTATAGGGATGTCCAACAGCTGGAATCAAGATATATTTATGTGATTAAGACAGAACTGTAGTACAATGGGAGATAGTGTGTGTGTGTGTGTGTGTGTGTGTGTGTGTGCGCGCGCGCGCACTTTCACCTTGTCAAAAGGAGGAAAGACGATGGGGTGTGATGAGTACTCAGGGAAGTGGATGTGCAGGGCTGTAGCGTTCTCAGTATATGGGTTGGTCTGGATGGTCCCTATGGGGTTCAGCATCTCTTCAAGTTCATCTGGGAAAGACAGACACACACGCACACACACAAACAGTTGACATTTTAAGTATCATTTGAGAAATGCATTTGAAGCAATAGCCACTGTAGAAGTCTGCTTCACCTTGCCTACATTAATACTGCAGGCAGGAATTTCCAAACAATTTGTGAGAGACCATAATCAGTGTTTTTGCATGTTTCCCATTTACAACAATTAACACACACATTACTATTCATCCTCTTCTAAAGCATATTATTATGTTTAAGATGATTGAATGCATTTTTCATACCTTCCAGCGAACTATTTGTTTCCATATATTTTAATGAAGTTTGACAGAAAATTGCTTGAGATTGGTAATCCATCACAGTGAACATCCTGCCCAGGTTTATTTTTGACAAAGTTACTTTATCATTGCATGGTAATGTAGTTTAATGCCCAGCTGTAAAAAATGGGACTTCAAAGTCATCTGCCAAACAAAATTAAATTCAGGCATTATTTGGAAAAATTAAATCCAGAAGACAAATGATAAGCAAAACCGGGCATTGTGAAAAGAATGATGCAAATTTGGCTTCTTGTAAAACATTCATTTTTCCAGTTTATCAATAGCATGTGAATGTGCCATTCTTCTCCATCACAGTGGGGACAGAATGTACATCTCCACCAGAAAATAGTCCTGGCAGAAAAGACCGTTTTACAAACTAAATTCAGATGCCCATGACTATTAAACCTGGGCAGAATATTACCTGGAGAAGCAAAGAATTTTAAGGCAGGTCACCTGAACATTTATATATTTAATATATTTAATAAAATATCTAAAAAAAACCCCCCAAAAAGTATGGTATGCTTTGAAAGGCATGTTTCCGGTGCCATAAATAGGAAAAAACAAACAAACAAACAAACATGAAAAAGTGTGACTTCTAAGATTGGTTCTATCTGTATTCATGGAAATATAGTAAGTGTCTATGTGTGCATGTGTGTGTTTGTGTGTGTGTATACCAGGAAAGGAAGACCAGCTGTGCAGGATGATATCTCCGGTCTTCAGCTGGCCTTTGTAGTCAAACACCATGGTGTTCACCCAGGCTATGGGGTAGTGCTGGGACAGAGATAGAAGACAGAAAAGGAGCAGAAAGAGAGAGACATGATGAGAAATTAATGGAAGCATAACAATGGATAATATGCAAATAATTAACCTTGAAGACAGATTGAGTGTGCGGGTTTTGACATGGGGGCATGTGTGTTCTTCCAGTGACTGCCATGAATGCCCAAAATACAAACTTTTACTACAAAGCCTTTACTACTTATCAAAAAACTACCAGCCATGTGGATGGTTCAGGTGTCAAGCCAGGCCCTTACCACTTTTCCAGCCTTGCGGATGGTCTGGTACTTGTTGAGGTGGGTGTTCTTGGTGGACTTCTGCTTCTTGACCTTGTCCATGACGGCATAGACAGCGAAGCAGAGGCGTGTCATGCGTGGCAGGTCGCAGACGGCAATGTCAAACTCCAGTGTGCCGTCGGTCCACGTGTGCTCTGAGCGTCCACTGCTCTCACTGCTCACCGCTGTCTTACACAGCAGCTCTGTGCCGTGGAACAGGCCTGCCCTTACCTGGACCTGCGGGTGGAGGGACAGCGAGGGTCTGCAGTCTAATGATCTACAAGCCAGCCTGCTTCAACTTTTTCAGCCAGAACCCCATAATCAGAAATCACTTTGAGTCCAAGCTCCCAGGAGTCCCACTTGCCTTGGGGCTCAGGTGCATGAAAACAAATAGGGCCTTGACTTATACAATGTGATGTTAAACATTTTACAGTCAGTTCACATTCAAGCTGAGGCTATGATAAAACTTAAATAAACCATTATAAAAGAGCCTTTGTGACAGTTAGTTGATCTTTAGATTGCTAAAGATCAAAGACTTGCTAGATTTTAGTTACAGGTCATTTGACACCTGTTCCCAAAATGCTATGATTGAAGATTTTCAAGATTCAAGATTATTTATCTTTTTTGGGTGTGAGGAGAAGGGCTATAATAGCATGCACTTTTATGAATGAGCACAAAGCTGATAAGGTTTACCTTAGCAGACTCCTCTGCATTCACCTTGCTGCCTTTTACTAGGACTATCTTAAACTGGCTGGACACATCCCACACACACGTCTGTACTTGCTGCAGGAGAGAAGCAGAGAGGGAAAGCGAGAAGACAAAAAAAGAGGGAGAGCTGTCAGTGAGAGTGAGCAGGCGGCAGCATAATTTACTGTAAGAACAACAACATTCTCCAACACCCTGCTTTTTCACACCCACTGCACACACGTGCACAGACACACATGCACACATACATATAAACACATTCACAATGTGTGAGGGTCAGGCAGGTTACGCTGGTGTCAAGCCAAGTGGATTTGCAAGGGTCAGCAGTCAGCAGGACAAACACCATCACATGATGCCTAGAGCTTACAAACATGACTAACTAGCACACTTCCTGCTGCTTGTTGTCTCTGCCTGCGTGTGTGAGTGTTGGTGTGCGTGTCTGTGTGCGTTTGTTGTTGTGAACGTCAATGATAACTGCATTGCTAATTTTGATTTTCTCGCGTATGTGTTTGAAATAATGTGTGAGTGTGTAATTAGCCCCATGTTGGAGAGGCTATGTTGTGTGTGAGCCTGCCTGCAGTAACATCATGTTCTATGTATTGCACCAGTACAAGAACACTGCCCTCCTGCTCTGTTTTGACCAATTAGAAGCCAGATTTTCTACAGCACAACAGCCCAGCCCAGCATTTTTTTAATCTCACTTCCTGTAATAACCAACCAAACCTCTACCATAAGATACCACTGTCAGACCACAATCTCTCACTGTTTATGTCTATCCCCATCTCCTTCCATCTGACAGCTCATTGATCCATTTGTTTGTCAGCTTTCAACTTCACCTCCCATGCCTGGAGTTCATTTTTACTATCAGTCATTTTATGCATGCATCTACCATGTATCATTTGTCATGTACATCCAAATGAATGGCTCCTCCTCTGCCTTCCCTCCACATTTAAAATTATGGAGTTCAATTCCATATAACCATTGTGTTTATTTCTTGATTACTAATGGAATGGAATAAATCAAGTAAGTAAATTCACATTAGTAATCCCTTGTAATTCTTTAACACAGATTATCAAATTAGTAAATAAGTAGTCAGTGGTAAAATGGTCAGGTAAAATTGGTTGATTTTGCTATAAACACCCCAAAATTATTTTTTGATAGTAAAATGTTGACACCAAAAATTTAAAAGAAATGTTCCAAAACATTTGTGCCTAAATTTGATAACTGTAATATAAGTTTATAATTGACACCTGTATTATTTACAAGCTTTCAAAACCACACGTCGCAGTGTGACAACAGTTACCATGACACCAAGCACTTCAGCCCTTAGGAGACTTGATAACGAGGGCCAATTAAATTCTACCTGACCTTTAAAATATGAATGCACACATCAAAGAGTGATGTCACCGTGCACCTGGCAGGAGCAGTGAGCAGTTAGCGGCCGGCGATGTCTGTCGATGACATGGTTTGGTAAGGGCATGGCAGACCTGGTCAAATGCACTCACTACCTTAATAAAGACAGGTGGCGTGGCAACTGCAAAGTGCAAAGTTTACTTGGCAAACACACCTGCCGTGCTTGATACAGTTGAGCCAATCAAACCACAGGGCTTTTAATATTTGGTGAGGTGAGAATACTCCAATTAAATGCAAATGATTATATGCGAGTGACCCTTACCTGGTGAAAACCTGGTTTCATATGTGCATAAACACTATCGTTTTTAGTTTCTAGTCTGATAGCCAAATAGCTTTAAAATGACCAATAAATCACTGTCACCAAACTGGATAATTTGTTTTTAACAATGGGTTGGACAGAAGTATAGCATGAAACAAGAACTTCAGCACAAAGTGGAAATTCTGCTTAAGATTCAAAATTTCTCTACAAAAACAGCTGATCAGCACGTGAACATGTTGCTCATAAAGTATGGTTCATTCGAGAAATTGGAAATGTTTAATTTAATCCAAGGAATTAAAAACTGCAACAGCAACAAAAGCAAGATTTTGACATGTGATTTCAACAAACTGTAGGTGGAAGAAAGCAACCTTCAACACAGTGGGAGATGGCACCACAACACAAAAATCTACGTTTATGCACACCAACACATATTTCATGACTAACCGTGGGAATCCTTCTTTTGGGAGGAAGGGGTAAAGGTGGGTTGGAGGACTTGCGGGTTACCACAGCTCCTATGACAGAGAGCTCCTTCTCAAACATGGCCTTGACAGTGTTGTTGTGGACCAGGGTGAGGTGGGGTGACTCCTTGGCCTGCATACACGACCGGATGTACTGCACGCAAAATGGGACAAGAATGGATGGTTAGGTTTTGTGAACACAGAAAAGAAGTTGTCGAGCTCATCTGCTCATTAAGTTGCCCCATGCACAGGAGTTGCATTTACCGGTACTTTATTATTCATTTAAAACAATGGCATTACAATACAAAGCACAAGTATTAACAGGAAACAGGATTGTACATTAGAAATGAAAGCAATATGCCAACACTGAAAAACTCTGATCTTAAGTAGGGGATAGTAGGGCAGAAAAAGACACAAACCTCAACAAGAGAAACATATTCCTGTGCCGCTTACGTTATCAAAATAACAGGTAGGCCACACATTGACAGGGACAATGATGAGCTCTGGCCAATATAGAAATAACAAGCAGAGAGCGACAGGAACAATACATCCTCATACTTTCCTGTCACAGCTTGTGCCTCACGTTGCAATGCCCCATTTAAGTGAATAATAAATAAAGTCAAAGACAGCATGTAGCACAAGGTGACTGAACAAAGCATGTTTTTATTTTTATTATTATTTTTCTGGAACAGTTGAAAGCAGGCTACTTCTAAAAAAACATAAACACTCAAACCCCTACCTGACATGATCAGCTATTAGTCGAGTACTTCAAGCCCATTAATTCTAGTTTACATTTAAACTTTCCCCAGTCAGTCCTTGACACTGTGTCAAGGACTCTCTGCTCTTGGGAACAAAAGAGAGGCTTTGGTAACTTGACTGTTATGGCCACATTGATTTAAAATTTTAGGACTTTTTAAGACTTTTCAGAAATATTCCCTAAGCACATCTGAGGAGGATTTTGGGCATAATATTGTATTGAAATCCCCTTTGTATTTTTCCACAAAGCTGTGAACTTGGTTGTTTGCCATACCTATATCCTGTCCAGGGATTACAGATGAAATTTAGCTCTGTAGCTAAATCTGGAAAAGTTATTTAGCTGTCCATTGTTCCTGTTAAATAAATAAACAAATAAATAAATAAATGAAGAAAGAAAGAAAAAGAAAGAAAGAAAGAAAGGGCGGACGGACGAACTGAGGAGCCGTTGCTGCTGTATTCCGTGATATTGATCCAAGAGGCGACACATTAAAGTTCCTGCAATCAGTCTCTGATAGACTCTAATCCCCCATACATTTTATGTAATGTATTTCTCTTGAGAAAAGTCAGCAGAGACATAGAAATAACCTGCGCTCTACACCTCCTGTTCAGTGGCCCTGTATCAGGAGGTTTTGCATGCTGCCGCTACAGCACTGTGAATGTGACTGTTATAGAGACTTAATCTATTGTGTGCCCACCAACCTTGTACTGAATGAAAGGGTGGTCTCCACAGAGGAACTCCAGTCGCTGACTGACCCTCAGTACGTACTGACCCCGCCGTGCCTCCTCCTCAGGCCCATGGGTGGTCAGCCACTTCCTTAGAGCCAGCTCCATCATCTCATTGGGGGTGCAGAATGGCGACACCTTCAGACTGGCTGTGTCCTGGACGAGAAGAAAAAAACAAAGGCAGAAACAAAGAGACAATTATGAAAGAGTTCATTAGTGTAATGCTTAAATTGTAACCCATGTGAAATAATAGGTTACAAGGATGAAAACAATATCTGCCACAGAGGAGATCATGGTTCCTGGAAACTACTTCCTGAAGAGATGAGAATGAAAGAGATACAGCGGGAGAGAAACACATGAATGCAGAGAGGTATTGTTGATAACCTGCAGGTGGCTGTGCTGCTGGGCCACATAAGAAAGCCTGAAACGTGCTCTGAAACACTTGTTTGCTGAACTCCATAAGTCTCTTGTGTGCAGAGAAAAGAAAACAAGCAATAGCAACTGTGATATTCTGGATGACAAAAATGGAGACAGAGTGAGAGAAAGAGAGCCATAAACGGGTGGTTACGGCAAATCGAGCAGCTAAGGAGCTAATCCTGGAGCGTGTATCTGTAGTTATAGGTCACATATATGCAGCAGGTCTGAAGATACAACGCCATACCAGCAGAAAATGTATATCTCATTCAGCTACCTTTGTCAAGGCAAAAAAAAAGAGTCTGAAATATTCTCAGCTTCTAGAAAGATGTTCACAAGTATTTTGAGACTTAAATTTTTGAATGATCATTTTTGAATGAGTGAAAAAAATATTATAAATGTTATAATCACATGTCTGAGTATGTGAAAATTTTAAAACTACATAAACATTTTCCATATGTACTGTAAGTCTAAATTTGTAACTGCACAGAAGTGGAAGTGAGAGAAGTGGAAAAGATGTGCACAAACAAGTTCAATCTGAGTGTATAAGAGATTTGGAGAGAGAGAATTTGCAAGAGGGCTGCAAGTACGAGTTTGGACCCTGATTTGACATAGCTTTTGATTTACCGATGGACATGGAAAGGACAGATTAGAATTAGAAATTAATGAGCTATTGCATTAGGTAGCAAGAACAGTAAAACTAGCAAACAGCAAAGTTAAAATGTACATTGTACACTGACACTTTCATGAAGCATGCCTGTCAGTATGCTTAGAGCAAATGAACTATCGTGCAGTGAATGTCTACAGACAGGGTTGTCCTGAAGTAGTTCGAGGCTGTGATAATGTTACTTAAACATCACAGTATCCATCATGGTTCTTCATGCCTGCCTTGAAGCCTTCGGTGCTGATGGCAGCTCTCCTACAAAGTATCACACTGCCACTTTGTAACTGGATAATCAAATAAGATGCTAATCTGTCTATCACCACTGGTTAATCAAATGGCATCTCAAAAAAGGGTCAAAGGTCGTACTCACAGCTTTGTTTGTGCTTGGTTCACTTTCTCACATGAATAGTTTGGCAGCCACAAACAAGTCTCTCTCTCTCTCTCTCTCTCTGTCTCTCTCTAATTCACTCACTCACACAGGTTTATATATACAGTTAGTCCCTTGGACATTCATATGTCCTATTCCGGCTAAATGAGTTTGTGTTCCACTACATTACACAATAAAATACCTAAACTGCCAGTGGATGTATATGCTCAAGTCCTTCACACATCTCCATATTGACTGAATCTCATGCTCTGAGTACCACACTGAGGCTCACTGCACTGTGTCCTATTTATAGCATTATACTGACCTGATACCTGGGAGGAAATTAGAATTTCCAAAAGAAAAAAAAAACCTTCATCAATAATGTACAAAGACAAAATGCTATCTTACGGTGAAACTAGAAAATCTGCAGCATGTACCTCGACTCAGTGAGATTTACTTGGTAAAAGGTTAAATAAATGTAAAGAGTATTTTACAACTGGCCTAAACCATGGGAACATTATGTTACAGATGAAATCAGATGTGTCCCTTTAAGCACTTTTTATGTACTACACTGTTCCCATTGAGACTTGGATGCTAATGCAATGTGGGACTCTTCTCTCTAGGTTGTCTAAGACACTGGTGTCTGCCACAGAGAGAAATGAGAGAGCAACCAGGAGGGTTAACCACTACTGGCTGTGTTCACACTACAACAATAAAACACACCACCACACTTCCTGTCCTTAATGTGGCTTATTGTGTCTGACCTCCCAAATAGCACTTCCTGCTAATGTCCACCTGAGCACAGAGGCACACATGGCCTGTTTGTGTGTGCATGTGTGTGTGTGTGTGTTTTCATGATGTTGATCAAAGCTGATATACAAAGGTCTGGCGGGACCCAACCATCTGTTTTAATATTAAATCACATTATTTATAACGAGGACACAGAAAGACAGAGACATGCATAGAAAAATAGATTGATGGAAAGAGAGAGAGAGAGAGAGAGAGAGAGAGAGATTCATTTTAATCAGAGTGTTTCAGTCCCTTGAGCTGTTATGCTAATATGTGTGTGTCAGGGAGGATGGCATAATTTCACTGATGGTTTTGACCCACTTAGTGTTGTCACATGGCTCAGTCATGTGACCGCCTCCTATTGGGGAGCTGCCAACTGTGGGCAGAAAGAGAGGCTAAGCTACATGTGTCCACACTGGTGTAAACACATGGATCGCTGACTACTCAAACATAGTAGCAGACCAAAGTTCTGTATGCACTTTTTGTATGCACAGTGAGCAACACTCGAAAAAACATTCCTTCATTGTATGTACATCGAACAAATGGTAACCACTATGATGCACCCAGCAAAGTTTACAAATTTTACAGCCTCTTGAAAAGGCCTGTTCTGGTTCAGTTGGAAAAGTAATGACAAGACATAATGTAATAGAGTCCTTTGCATAAGTACACAAAGCATCCATCAATTCCTTGTAATTAAATGCTACAGTATCTTCCAAGGAAGCAAGTGTCCCTTCCAGCATAATGTAAACTGTTCCAGTAAGACTGAATTATCACAGGGCTGTTAAAACAGCCCCATTAAAGAAATTCAACATTTCCTCGATTTATACAGATATAATATGATTAAAGCCACTCAATTATGGCATTGTTAAAAGCTGACTGAGTTCACTTGGTTACATTTAAGGTCAGTGCATAATCAAAAATTCTTCTGTTTTAACATGCAGTTTCAGACAAACTCCAGTGAACACATTACAAGTGGACGTTTTGACTGGCTGACATCACTAATCTATTGTTAAAAATCACACACACACACACACAGGTACACACAGTTCATCCAAACAGCAAAGTCGTCCCATTTGAATTGGAGAAGCTGGTATTACAATTTGTCCCACAGACACATAATAACTGACTTCAGTTGTTAACCGATGGACTGTGGACTCTCACCTGAGACTGGTCGAAGTGAATGATGACCTTGAGGTCAGCAGGCCGGTCGTTGAGCCCGTCAGTGATGGCTGGCCCGGCCCCAGGCTCCAGCTGTGGGGAGAAACAGGCTTGCAGCCACTCGGTCCAGGTCATCTTCTGGACTCGCTGCATCCTCTCCTCGCTGATGCGGAACATCTTATTGCGGAAGTCCTTCACCTCCTGGTCCGGCAGAGCGTCGAGCTCATGGAGACCTAGTGGGAATTTGAGAAAGGCCATTGATAAAAGGTTGCAAGGAGGTAGGATATAGTATGGAGTCATAAAAGTTCAACAGAATATATTAGAGCAAGTCCTTGTAACAGAGAGTAACCTAAAATGCTTTGAGGAGGTTTATAAAAATGTGTTTTGCTGAGTGCTGGAAGTACTGAATACTCCGGGAGTCATGATTTCATTTAATCCTGTTTGTCTTATTTTATGAATTAACTGCAGCAAGGTGGATGAAATTACAGTGGTGTAGTGACAGTTGTCACAAAATTGCTGGCAGAAAGTGTTATAAATGGGTAAATGGGTCATGTGTACATTGGAGCCAGCTCCTTATTATTCATGAACCCTCTCAGCCGATGGGTGTAGATTAGCCACAATGCTACTGTTGACATGTACAAGTAAAGACTGTCATGGGGAAAAAACAACAACAACAAATCATGCTGCTATTTGTACTTTATATACACTGATACTGAAATTGTGTTGTCACTTCAGAGGATGCTCCAAACACCTGACTGCGAGTGTTACATGGCTGTTGAGACTCTAATGGCTGTGGAGGTACATTTTCTGATCATGCGATAATCAAGGCTTACCTTTATTCAAGAAGTGCATTATAGGAGTTATGTGAAAAAAAATCACAACATGATAGGAACATTCAAATGTAAGTTTTCAAATGAGTTTAAGTTTTAAACTTTAACTTGTTGGTTGTTATTATGGATTTCTCAATTAAGAACAGACATGGTTTGTAGAAAATGAAGCACATCTTGATGTACTGTAGACAGCCCACAGGTATCTACAGCATTTTGAACTGTTTTACCCCTGACTGACCTAAATTTGGCTCTTGGTTACCAAGCAAACAGTGCTGTGGGATAATTTTGTCTTTCAAATCATGTCAAAATTACTGTGATTTCAAAGATTAGAGAGGCTTGAAAAGCTCTCAACTCAATTTAGTGGGAGGAAAGGGTGCCAGACACGGCATAAACACTCTAGGATAACACATTTAAATATGTGTTGATCATGTTAGTGACTTTAATTCAGTATGTGTTGTTGACGATGAATGAATGAATGAGTGAATAATAAATAAATAATTACTACAAACATCTTTGCCTTCTTTTTCTCAAAAAATACTGGTTTTATGTAGTCATATTTTCAACAGATCTAACTTGTCTTGATAACAGTGTGATAACTGCTAATAACAGTATTTTGATTGAGACGTTGACAACTAGTCACACACTGGAGCTGACCACACATGTAAACTGTTAAATAGCACTGGACATGTGGAACTGCTAGAACATGAAAACACAGGGACACAGGGACGCTGAACTAGAGCAGTCAAATACCTGCCAACGACATAACCAAGCTCGCCATAAATTTTCCTCCTGGGCTTTATACAGGTTGACACCCTGCTATTATAGAACTATCTGCCTTGACTGACAAGTAACTGTGGCAGTGTACCAAATATTTTGCTTCTCAAAAGTAACTATCTGGTTTGCAGTCATAACATATACACATGACCACAGCAAAAACAGTGGTGCAAATGCTTGGACTAGGAAAGGTTGGACAAAAAATGTAACCAAAGATATAAACTTAATTTTGACATATAATATGTTAAGACATCCACCTAATTCTAAGCCAACCTGTAAACCAGGATGAGAAAGTTGACGCTTTAGTCATATAATGTTGATATCACAAACCCTGATTTTCAATATTTATTCATGCCAAATGCCTCAAAACCATTCGGAGGATTGGACAATTGCATTTTTCAGTGGAATGCCCTTACAGCAAAGGCCACAACTTTTATGCACAAACACCTGTGGGACACTTGATGCCAGACAGTTGCACCCAGAGGTAATGAATGTTTATAAAGGATTACAAATGGCAATCTCTTACGGGATTAAACCAGACCCTCTAATATTCACACTAACACCAAATGCCAGGACTATAAAAATGCTGTTAGGCTGATCATATCTCGCTGTGCCCTGTTGAGTGTTGTTTCCTTTCTTTCTTCTAGGGTGCTGCATAATATTCTTGGTAATGAAAACAACATGTTGACATTTAAAGCCATTTAACATTCATATGACCCTCAGTGCCAAAAGAAGTGCCCTGGACTGCATTAGTTGGATTCTGTGTGTGCAGAACTGCTTGTGTGACTACATTTGTGGAGGGGAAAAAACATAGTTGTGTGTGATTATATAATTATCTGTTACTACGCACTGTGCACAGTAATAGGGTTGTTTATAAATGTGTGTGTGGCTGGCTGGTGCCTGTGGGTTCCTTTTCAAACACCGTTTTGCTCTGACAAAAGCCTTTAAAAGATCACTTCAGACCAAAGTGGAGCCAGGAGGGAGAATATCAATATCGTCTGGGTCTCCTTCGATTAGTGTCAGAGCCCCTTCCCTCTCTTTTTCCCTTTTTTCCTCTCAAGAGCTCTGCTGTGGGCCGCAGCCTGGAGGACGTCCACAGACCCTGGCTATCTCAGCGAGGAGACGCTTGGGTGTGTGTGTGTGTGTGTGTTTAAGAAAGCAAGAGGAAATGGGTGGTTCTTCGTAAGAGAGAACGTCTGTAATTGTGTATTTTTAAACCACATATGACCACATACGTAGAGAGGCATTCATTTAACTGCATATAAGGCAAAAATTATACTGAATGTGCGACTAACTGAAGTTCATTGATTTCAAATAAAAGAAGGCATGACTCTTACATCATTACACTACGAATGCATTGTGGTGCATGGGCTGAATTTATTCTACATGAATCAAGCATGCATAAACTAAAACAAATGTTTTGCCCTGATTTTTGCTGTCTCTTCTTTTTTGCGATGAAACGATTTTGTCAGTGGCTCATAAGCACATTTAATCAGTTTCATCTCAATACACTGCACACACCCTTTTCAATTTCAAGAGAGACTTAGTTTATCATTTAAAAAGACAGGGCCTTTCTGCCATGGGGGTCTTCCTTACAACTTTGCTCTGGTTTGTCTCCTCTGCTCCCCTAATCTTCAACAGAGATAATACTAAGTGACATGTGATGGAACAGACATCAGGAGCCTGTCCAGTCAATCCTCATGCTTCTCTATCAGATAGCAGGGCCGATGATAGGAGCCAGCTGCAGATGGGCCTCAGATCTGACAGCATGGGAGAATAGACTGAATTAGAGTGCTACGTCAGTGTGCAGGACATGGTGCCTAAGTGTTACTGTGTGTATGTGGGATGATTTACTGTCCCACTTATCAACTCTAAGTGCTTTTGCTTATCGGGAAGGTAAAACGGGGACATCAAATTAATCAATCAGAGAAGAAGTAGTTTGTGTGAAGCTGAAAGAATGTTTTTTCCATGTGTCTGAGCATGCATGTGTCTACATATCAACATGACTGTAATTATGCCAAGCGTGAACAGATGTTTTCAAAAGTAACGCTGCCTCACCCTTGCCGATGAGCACACCAATCTTGGAGTCCAGCAGGCGCTCCGCTCGTCCGCAGTTGCGCGTCACCAGCTTGAGGACGGGCAGGAAGGGGCGGATGTCGCACAGCCTCCGAGTCTCGTCCTCCAGCTCCTCATGTACGGCCGCCTGGTTGACGCATTCGAACATGTGGCCCTCCATCTCGCCCAGGGCGGGAAAGAGCGGGTACGACTGGGCCTGCTTCCATAGGAGCTGGGAAGGAGGGGATAGATTTAGCTGCAGCCCTCTTCTTGGTTTGGTAATTCATTAAAGAGCATACTGCACTGTAAAACCAGAGGGAGAATAGTAGGATAAGACAATATAAGTTCTGTAAGGCTCTGGTTAGCCGTCAAACCTAGCTTTGTATGAACCAGAATTGATTATTCACCCGATCCATTAGACAAAATTGCATGTCAACTTTTTAGCTGAAAAAAGCATTTTTTTTGGCTTGATGGCTATGTTAGATTATCCAGAGGTTTTTAAAGAGTATCACAAAACCATGAAAGTTGGAGTTACAAGAAGTTAGGAGCAAAAATGCTAATTTTCACGCAAACGCTTTCAAGTTTTGTTTTTTTTTAAAATTAAAAATATTCTTAGAAAACGCATCAGGAGCAACAGCAATAACGTGTTATTTGATGTAACACACTGACGAAGCATTATGTTGGATGGACTGGGAATAAACATGATGACACAGCTTCTGGATGAGCCAATCATGTTAGGCACATGAATCATGTTCCCGCTAACAAATCCCGGCATGATTCATGTGCCTATGTCCCCTTAGTATAGTCACAGGGTTGGGTGTCTAAGGGTGTGTGTGTGTATGTGCGTGTGTGTGTGTGTGTGTGTGTGTGTGTGTGTGTATTCGTCTTGAGGTTATAGAGTTAGGTCATTACATGCTGGAACAGGACACACATGCCCTCTAAACAAATATTTTCTTCTTGAGAAACACTCATGATTTTATGCTAAACTGATCATATCTCCCCCACATTCTTAGAGCCTGAAATAAACCATCATAAACCACCCCCTAATTTATGGGGGGCCCATTTGTGACACTCATATTGAGGATTTCACTGACTGATTGTACAGTGTCCATTTAACAGCTGAATTACCAAACAAACCTCTTCAAGAAAACTACTGCCATGGTAGATGTCAGTTTCTGCGTAGTTACTATCATTTCCTAAAAATCACAGATTGCTATCTAGTCACAAGTGGAAATGCAGTTGTGACAAGCAATTTCCCTGAAGTAAAATATTCTGTAACAATTTCCCTTTTGTGCAAAGCCATACTATGTTTTTATTTATTGTTAGTATGAGTGAAACACACTCATCGATAACCCTGTTCTTCAAAGCTGTATGATAATAATAAATATGATATGATAATAATAAATAAATAAAGCTTATTATTAATGTATGTATGTATGATAAATGATACAGTTTGAAAAGAGGGCTGTAAGATGGCTAATAGGGTGTGAATTAGAACAGAGGAATCCTTCCCGCTTTGGACAAGAGATATGAATCTTATATATGGATTAACTTCATCAGCTCTTGTGGCTTCCTGCCATCGTCCATTCTCAGTGTCTAGAGTGATGTCAGGAGAGACTCACTCACCCCACCTTCTCTGTCTTGTCCTGCTTGGATGGTTTAATATGTTCAAAAAGCTTTCCAATGTTTCTCTCCTCGCTGATCCCAAGTAATGAATTTAAAGATATTTTATATGTATAATCCCACACATACATTTAGGCACACATGCAATATTCCAATAAGATAAACATGAATTTAGGACTAGCAGAAACCTAATTCATCACAGAGTACCATGAAAAACAGTAATGGACACATGATATATTCTTACAAGCCAATATCTGTGAAAGTCAGAGAGAATGACTTCTGTAGATATTTGACTTTGGGTCATGTTAAATGGCTGCTAGAGCCAGCGGTGACTGAGAGAAAACAGCAGGCAGACATTACACACACACACACACACACACACACACACACACACACACACACACACACACAGACTGACTTATTGTTTGCTGTTAAGAACAACTGCTTCAGGCATTACTAAACAGTGCCTGTCTGGGGAAAACATGTTCTGAGGGTGCGTGCGTGTGTGTGTGTGTGTGTGTGTGTGTGTGTGTCCATGTGTGGCACATGTTTTCCAAGTCAGTCAGAAAATATGAAAGAATGCTAAACATCAGCTGAGAGACGCTCAAAGCTTCTGAAACAGAATCACTCTAATAAAAAACTCATTTACCAACAGACACTGACAACAAAACTACATCTTGAGCACCTGCATACTAGCATGCATTCCAGGAAGGTTTGTGTTTTGCAAGTTATTTCCTTGTTAACTTCAAGAAGACAGATCAAGCACATGACCTTTGACCTCTATTTAACTAGATTAGCTGCAGTTGTGCATGATGTCATGAGCTATTTGCATGCTGGGAGCCACAGCCACTCACAAACAAAAACACCCAGCCAGCAGCAACAGCTACGTTTGTCAAAACAAGCATTAGACATTGATGTATAACTGACTAGCTAGGTGTGTGTGTGTGTGTATGTGCAGACTTAACTGAACATAAATAATAATAATAAAAATGAACAAATAAATAAATGAATAAATAAATAAATAGATAAATTAAAGTGGCTTCCCACTTCACACTTTTATGAAACCTATAGTCCAAGAGATTTCTTTTGTTGTGTCAACTATCTGTACAGTCTGGCTTCAACTCTAACTTAGACCTGAAAATCTCAATCCAGCATCCAGACCCAACGTCATCTCCCACCTCTGCCATCAGGAAGAAGACTACGTGTACCACAGTGCAAATCAAACCGCTTGAAGCTATCATTTGTTCCAGCCTCCGTCAAGCTGCTGAACACTAATGCTAAATGTTAGTGCAATAGAGCAATGGCTGCAATAATACACAGGCACCTCAGCACTTTTGGAGTTTAATTCTTACAGTTTTTTTGTAAGATGTGTTGACAATGTCAGATACATAGCCTATGTTTTTAAGATGTTTTTATGTGAAACAATTGTCTTGCATCGTGTCATATGCTTCTTATGTTTTTGTAATGTTTTTATGTCTTTTTACGTCTTCACAGACCGCAGCACTGTGCCCAAGACAAATTTCCCTTTGGGGACAATAAAGTTTATTCTGTCTATCTATCTCACCTGGTGCCCCAATCCCCCAAAACTCACCAGTTTGATATGTTGGATGGTTGCCTCGCGTGGGACATCCATCTGGATGTAGATACCGGTGGGCAGCAGAAAGTCCACAGTGATCTGGTCCGGGGCGTGGCCGGC
>OMKZ01018564.1:24346-35220 GCA_900302535.1 Neoniphon sammara | reverse complement strand
GATTCTGGGTCTTTATGAAACTGACAAGGCTCTGTGGAATGATCTGGAAATGGATGTCTACTGTCAAGTTGTGGCACCATGGGAACATTAAGAGGCCATTCATCATAACAGCAAGGAAGACAGGATGTGAGAGTCAAGGTGTGTGTGTGTGTGTGTGTGTGTGTGTTTGAGTGTGTGTGTGTGTGCTTACATTTACGGCCAGGCTTCACTTACCCTAACCCTTACCCTTGTGTGTGTGTGTGTGTGTGTGTGTGTGTGTGTTTGTGAGTACAGTACAATTCTTTTTTTTTTTCTTCCATGTATACTTACCTCAATCACTGCAATGTTGTACAAAAAAAGAAGGGTTCCCTCGAGTGCTGTTTGCTTAAGGTAGTGCAGTGGATTAAAAAAATAATTTTAAAAAATGTATATTAAAAAATGACAAATCTGAGAATCCATCTCATTTTATTTTAAGTGTTGATCTTAGATATTTTATAAATTCTTGAAAATCTCGACAGCACCATAGTCCTACTGTGTGTAGAACAGTTTGACCATACTGTGACAGAGAGCCTCTATACAAGGGTCTTTCCAGCACCAAAAAGTGTTGCATGTAATATTAACATGGTATGTTCAGTTCTACTCCATTTTGCTGTGTCCTATTATTTGATGCTGCAATGACCCAATACCATTATAGGGACTGATAAAGATTTAAGTTTCATCTAATGTAAACTAATGTAACCTAATGTAATGTAATCTACAATCTAGCCTAAATGAATCTAATATAAAATATGTATAAAAAAGTCTGAAATCACAGAGATAATTAACATTGTATATTTACATGCACATTAGTCAGGATGGCTAAGTGGTTGAACACTGATAAAGAGGGAATTCATGGAAAACTTGCAGTTCTGAAAACAAAGATGCATTAGTATAACTGATGGGTTTTGGCACGTGGTCTTCGCCAGGGTTTGTGAAAACAACCAATGAGGAAAGCATCATCGTGTCTAATTTCTGAATGGAGCCAACGGTTCAAATCCACATCTTATAGGAGCTCTGATATTTGTTTAGTTGGCAGTTTCTCTATAATTCTATAATTGTTCATGCAAATGTGTGAATGTGGTTTTACGCTCGTATTTGTGTACAGTATATGTACCTCAGTGCTCTTCTCGGGGGCGTCCATGCCCACCACGTTGTCTCTGACAAGCTGCTGGAGGAGCTGCACCTGGGCAACACTGAGGTAAAAGTCCAGACTGCTGGTCACATTCACTTCCAGGGAGTGACCACACACCACCACTTCCTAGAGACAGCACAGGAGGAGAAAAGGGGAAGGGGTGGGTGGAGGAGGGAGCGAGGAACCAAACACAAAACAACATCAGGATTGTTTGCGACCTCACATGTTTCCCTTCCCCCAGCGCTCTTTCTCCCCAGTATTATTCAATTACTCCCTCTGTTTAGTTTCTAGCTCCCCTCTCTTGTACCCTCTCTGCCTCAGCTTTTCCCTCCTTCCTCTTGACCCTCTCTTGGGTGCCACCCACGACCAGCACTGCAGTCTTAATAGAATATCACTCACAAGCACTGGGTTCAAACGCATGCTACTACACACACAGGGATGGCGATCAATGCTGTGCAACCATATTCCCTTTAGGTACAGTTAAAGATCAAGACTGTTAATAATTTTTTTTTAATATCAAATATACTGTAACATCATCATTTGTTATTCTTTGTTTATGTTTTCCTGTTAAGCACTTTGTGAACTTGTAAACTGTGTTTAGCAGCATTACTGGTACTGGCAATAGTAGCAGATGTAGCAACATTGTAGTCTAAGATCATCACATCGTCACATAACAATAACAAGAGGTTTGTAGATTGGCCAAATAATAGCTGTTCCATTTGTATGATCAGTTAGTTAGAGTAAAGCAAGCATGCATAAATTAAGTAGACAAAATGAATTTGAACTTAATAAAGTGAGTCATTTCAAATCTGTCATACATTATGCGGTTCAATGGCTACCATCAGCGTCCTCCTGTTCTGTTTGTGTTGTTACTGGCTGTGAGTCTCCACATCTCTGGGAGTTTACAAATCACTGTGTGTGTGTGCATGTATGTGTGTGTATGTGTGTCAGTGTGTGAACTATGGATTAGCTGTTATGCATTGTCAAGGGGTGCGTTAGTGTGGACGGATGAGGCATCAAAGAGGCAGGAAGTCTCAGAGAGCCATGCCAGAAAACATCAGCTGTATAAGCAGAAAGGTTTGAACTCTGTGGGTCAAAAGCCTCCATTACATGGCGGGCTGACTGAGGATTTCCTAATGAGGAAGTTACTGTATGTTAAAAGGTAAAACCTAAATACATCTGACATCTCACATCTGACATCTCACATAATCAATGTCTATTTTCAGTATGAAAAACATATAGGGAAAATAATGGCTGCAATCATGGTTAACAGTTTGCGGTCAAAGGGCACAAATGGTCAGTACAAGCACAGAACAAACTGGATACTTTTACAGAGAAAACGGAGAAAGGTATATTCACACATTGATTGTTATTTAATGTTTGAGCAAATTGCTACACTGTTAAAACAACTGTCTAAACAACCGTTTTTATTAAGTAACAGATTTTAAACTTTTTAACGCTGATTTTTTTTTTTAATACAAAACTGTCCATTTCCCTACTTTCTGTTGCCCCTGACAGCATACGATACCAATGTACACAGTTCATGAAAGCTTTGGCAGTTGCTGTTCTAAACATCTATAAAGTAGTCCCTCTTTCCTGGGAAAAATCCTCTACCACACAGGAAGTGTTATGTTTTACATTTACGGAAAACAGGGGCGGTTTGTTTGGAATAAACTTAAGTAGGTAGAAGAAATATAAGAAGCTCCAGTGTACACTGAGTGTTATTTTTACAGTGTGTTGGACTAGTGACTATACTGAGTGCTAAATGACCACTTATCACCAAATTAAAGAAAAACAAAATCGCAACCCTGACTGTTCTCGTGGAACAACTTCACTGCCTCCACTATTCTCAAAAATTAAACTAATTTTAAGACAAGGATGCAAGGCTTGATTTATGAAAAGCTGTGAGTGTGTACTGACCTCGGCCTGTCCGGTGTCCGGGGAAAGGGTCTTGCTGAAAATGATGGCCGGGGCAGCGGTCACCCGGACTGAGAAGTCAGTCAGGATGGGGGTCAGCATGGCCCGGCGCTCCTGGTGCCTCCTGATACTGCACAGAGACATACAGGATCAAACTGTTTGACTACACTTCATCAGCAAGGCTCTGGCACATGTATTCAACTTTCAAGTCTTCTACAAATGGAGGAAAAACCTTCTAGATGCACTTTATTTGGTTGCCACTACATTTGCTGATTTGCTGATAGTACTCAAGGTCTACAAGTAGAGATATTTACTGTACAAGGGGATTGTTCTGATTAATGGGTATGATAATGTACTTTATGGCAATTTAATTTCCATTTTCACTGAAAATGAATTAAATAAGTAGATAATTACATTATAGGATACACAACAAAGTCTCAATGTCAGTGTTTCCAGCATTATACTCCAACAGTAACAACTACCATAAGGGACCACTTATTCACTGAAATTCCCCACTTCTATTTACTAATAACTTGTTATGGTTACCAGTTGTAAAATCTGTGTAAGACTGTCCCATCTGCCTAAGAATGACAAGTCCACACAACACAGTCAAAACCGCAAAACGTTCACAACTGAGCTATTGTTATGCCCCTAGCTGACAAGTAGACACACATTTCAAACTTGCTCTGGCTTTTCAAAATTCAAACCAGTAGGGTGAAAAAAGCCGAGCTCCAAATAACAGACTTCAAAATCGATTTTCCCTCGTGGGCCAGACCTGTGAAATATTTCCATAACGGGGCATTTCAAATTTCTGGTCTAACACGTTTTAGCTGGAAGCTTGAATACGGTTACAGAGACAGAGTGAGACGTTATTTGACAAGTCTCAATTGGGAACACCCCTTAATTGTATACACAAGCTCAAACTGAGACCTTCTCACATCAACTCTCTCCATTTCACTAATGTTCATTCCCACAATCAAGTCATATTTGTGGGAACATTTGTTAGCAGTAAAACAAATATACAAGTGGGCTTTATAAGGTGGTGTTAATTGCCACATCTGCTGCTATTAAAACAATCAAGCGGCGCAGCTTCCAATATTTATAGTTGGCCAGGATTAGAGAAGGCCCTGTTTCTAGGTGGCCTGGAATACAGTACTTAACCAGAACCAATATCATATTCACTTCTGCTACACAAATGTGCATTACCGGTGCCCTTAAGGGATCATTCCCCAACACATTTCTTTTCTGAGAGAGTTTGAGGGAGGCCTAATTCAGAGGTGAAATGATCTGTGAGGGGCCAATTGGTGTTGGCTAATCTCCCCTCAGACAGGGAGTGAAACAGTGAGTGTCCCGTTGCAGGGACAGGTGCTATCATTCACCAGTAAAGCAAGGAGGCGTGCGGCTCGGTTTACCAGTGATACGGGGCCTCTGACTGGGCCGGAGAGCCATGTATGGAACCCACTCCCCCTCCATAGGCAGGATTTGGATGGGGATTTGTGTTTGTGTGTGTGTGCATGTGTGCGTATTTGTGTGTCTATGTCCCGTTAAATCATTCTTTGTGTGTGCACATCTCTGAATGGGTGTGGTGTAAATAACAAAAAGATGGAGAGAATGGTTTTAAGTGAGTGTGCTTATGATTCATCCAGAGCTAAACGGTGTGAACAGTGAGTGAGGAATTCAGTGACACAGACACAGTGAGAGAGGCCTGCCCCGGGTTGATGAGAGGAGGGGAGGTGGAGAGAGTTCACAGCTCCCTGACACCGGGTCTTTCCTAGCCTGGAACCATACGCTGCGACGAGGACGGATCCTGTCAGCGGACCCACGGTGTTGGAATTTCCTCGAAAAAAAAAGACCTCAGGAAGCAGGCCGACCCCACTGCTGATCTGCAACTACTGGAATTGAACCCAAAAAAACTGGAGAGCGATCATGCCACAAGGCCAACGCTGGAGTGGAGGGATGGATGGAGGGAGGGAGGGGGAAAGGTGTGAACTCTGGAAGTGGTGTGTGTCAAAGCTTATTACAGCCGAGGTGGTGTGTTTCTGTGGGTGATTGGAACGGACAAATAAAGCCGTGAACGTGACTCCTCTTTCCTTGGTGTGCTGGAACATTCAAAATCACATGTTTAATTATGGCTTGGTTGTGGTAGTGGCTGAGGCTGGGGTATACAGTGCAGCACACTGCAGTACAGCAAAGCCGATTTTCCAACACAGCCTCCAGTGCTGTGCCTGCCACGGTCAAAAACGAGGGGAACAAGGAAGCAACCACAGATACCTTGAATGGTTTGTTTGGAAGCTATCGGTCGGCTGGGGTGAGTCACAATGTAGCAAAACACCTCCTTTAGCTGCAATTCAAAACCTTGAAAACAACAAGAGCTCTGATCTCCTCAGCTTGGCCACACAGGAACAGATTCACTCACTGTTATGGCCCAAAGTCATAAGGAATGTGAAGACAACACACACAAAAAAAAAAAAAACAGACTCATGAACATATTACTTTTTTTTTTTACATTTCGGACATTTAGCTGATACTCTTATCCAGAGTGACTTAGAGAGAAGGTGAGGACACTGGATAATGCGGGGCACTATAGCCCTTTTCACACTTGCATTTTTTAGCCCTCGGCTAACCTAAGATAGCCCAGGGCTTAGGTTCACCTTGGTTCACAATCGTATTAACCCAGGCCTTACAGTAGGCCTAGGGTTGATGGTAATGAACACTTGTAGCACAGTTTTGACTGGACAACAAACATTCTATTGGTTTTGTTCTAACCTTGATTCACACTGCAGACATTAAACCTGACTTTTTGAGAATATCCCTAAAAAATCAGGAATAACCCTGCTCTGCAGTGGGGTTTAGTAAATCCTGGGCTAAGGGTGGTAATATCACACACTCCCAAGTTGCAAGTTTGAAACAACTGTTAGCACAGGGCAAAGTGCACTGTGAAAAGGGTCTGTGAGGATCAAACCCTATCACCAGGCCACTATGTCCCAAAAATGTTTAATTTGTATAACTGACTCAATGTTAAAGGTACACTACCTTAATAATGGCTTATTGTCAACAAAACTGCGTCTATGCCACGGGCACCTAATATTTACTGTTTAGCAACATGTTAGGTCATCCTGCAATCAAGTTCTGAGTAGAAATCCAGACCTGCAAACATTTCGAAAGAAAGTTGAGTCTGCTCAAAAGGCACTCAACATCTTACGGAGCCCGAAGTGTGAGCCCAAAATCTCACCTCATTGCCCTTTCAGACAATCTGGCCTCGGCATGTCAGCACTAAGCCCCAACTGCCTCGTTCTCATTGAGAGAGAAAGAAATAGAGAGTAAGAACGAAAGAATGTGAGCGGACTAAGCCCCAGTAGCCTCATACTCGCTCACACAGCTAGTGGGACTCAATGGTAGGATCGCCAGGCACAGTGTAAGACCGTAACGTAGCTCCAAGTTTGCTACTAAAAAGGGATGTTTTACAACAGACCCTGGCTGCCATGGTTAGAGTAGGTCAGTACGAGGGAGGATTTTGGGGGTGGACAGTCCAAACTACTGGGGAGAGAGAGAGCAAAAGATAGCAGGGTGGTCTAGTGCTTAGAGAGATTGTCTCATGACCAGAGCTTCACAGGTTCAATTATCTGTTCTGCTGAATTGTGCTTGAGCAGAACACTAAACCTCTACTGTCTCCTAATCTAAAATTAATCTCCCGCTTCCTACACACCTCAAAATACCATTAAATGAAACTTCTCTACATCAACAAAACATAAAGCTGCTTAAATAGCCTATATGCTATGAAACACAAGTACATCTCCAATCGATTAGCAGCATCTATTTGTATCCTAGCTCTCACAAGACTGCTGAGCACTTCAGCTACATGACAGTGGCCTAATTCTGCCTACATTACATATGTAAAAAATAGCAATGTTAGATGTTAATCAACAAACTTAGAAAGAGAGTTGGATGCTAATAAAGAAACTAAGAGGGAGGGAAGGGCAGAGAAAGAAACAACCTGACAGATTAACTGTTGAGATGAAAAAGAAAATAATAAGGAAGAGAGGAAGAAAATGACAGAGCCAGAATGGGGTCTCTTGTAAACGACTTTTGAATGGTTGTAATAATAAAGGGTCTGAAGGCCGGTCTGAGAGTCGAGGGCTCAGCTTCAGCAGCAGCAGCAGTAGAAGAAGCAGGCTGTTTCCTGGCAAGTCTCCATAGACTTCCATACAGTAGAGAAGCTCACTCTGAGACAGCCTTGACCTGACCGTGCTATGGAGAGCTCGCTACACAAACCACAAAAACACCAGATTGTTAATATTTTTTCTATGTATACGTGCGTGTGTGAAGTGCGTTAAGACGCCATTGGTGTTTTGCATTGACTATGTGTAAGTGTGTAAAGTGTATACGTGTGTGTTTGTGCAATGAGTGTGTGTTTCTGAGTGTTCACGTGTGTGTGTGTGTGTGATGTGCGCATATTCTCCGCCAGCCTCACTCCGAGCCCTGATGACCCGCGAGTGCTCAGTCTCAATCAGGCCCGTGTTGATTTTGCGCGGCGCTGCATTCTTCCACAAGGCTTATTTTTAGTTGACAGGGAACAAATCTGGACTCCTTGCCTGTGATTCTGTGATTTTTGGGTCTGTTCCCTCTCAAAACATGAGTGGAAAAAAAGGATGTGGGGCCAAACAGGCCGTTACACCAGTGCTTGTTTTAGCTCCCGAGTCTATAAAAAAATGACAGGGTTTGTAATTATGACTGTGCATGCAGAGGCTCCATGAGAGGGAGCTAACTCAATAACTACATGCTGCTCCCACATCAAGACTGATGAGATGAAATATGGGACATGGACAGCAGATCACACACACAGTACCTGACACATGCAGTAATGCATGATAATGTAGAAATTAGGCAAAGAATAGGACATCTTAATCAAAGATTACAGCAACACAGAGCACCAAAGACAATTTGTGAATGCTTGGCTTTGCTATTGCTATTCTGTATTGTTGGAAAGGTATGATTCTTACTACTGTATAAAATAGATCCACACCCCAAAACTCTGGCCAGATTTAGCAACACAGAGATGCAGGAGAATGTGGTGAAATCCAGCATCATTTTTTCTCAAAATACAACAATCTTAAAATAATTAGCTGGGATCAGAATAAGATCAAGAAATCTTTTATAATGTACAGTTGACATACACTGAATGTACAAACTATAAGGGACGGTACACTGATGAGGTGAATCCAGGTAAAAGCCTGTATCCCTTATTGATTTTCCTTATTAAATCTGTACTGATCACAAATGAGGCGATGTAGATAAAAAGGAGCAAATAAGTTAGAGAGGGATTTTGAAGCTTGGAGACAACTGTTATATGGATTGTAGAAAGGAAGGTGCAACTAAATATCAGAAGGATGTCCCCAGTATTTTGTACATTCAGTGTATGCTCCAAATTAAGAACGATAATTACCTGATTGGTGCACATGTACAATTTTGACATAACAAAAGAAAAAACTAAAAGACTTCCAAGGCTGAACATGATGGGGGATGTAACTGCATGGGACTGTAAGTGTTTATGCAAATGGGACTGAAATCTGGTAGTTTGTCTTGACCTTGATCTTAACTAAACACCGCAGAGTCTCCCAGCCCGACTCCTCACCTGCTGGCCATGTTCCACTCCAGGGCCGGGTTCTGCGAGCTCCTCTCATTCTCTGCTGATACCCCTCCCTTCGCCCCCTCCTTCTCCGGCTTGAGCTGCTCCCACTGGGCCGTGCCGATGTTGATGGACTGGAGGTCCAGCTGGTACTGACGGTCCTCCACCTCTGAACCTGGGTCACGTAGGATGCCCAGGTTCAATGCACGTCTAGGGGAACGAGAGGGACAGAGTGATTTGGAGTATTTGTTAAACATCGTTAGTTTAGTTTTTGCTAAGAACATGGGCAGGTCCAGTGAATGTCAGAGCTAAAGAACAGGAATGGAATTATAGCTGTGTAAAAGGAACTGCACACACAAAATTTTTCATCCATTTATGTATGGGTGGTAGGGAAGTCAGGGGTTGAACTCAAGTCACAATCAAATAGCAGGTTACATTTCTCCAAGTACTACGAATCTGAATGTATAAAACATGGATTTGTTCTCTTTATTGTGTCTGGGTCACACTGGGTCAGGCTGTTCTTTACACAGTCAATTACAATAAAGTACATTACAGCTCCAGTAGTAGACCTGGTAGTCTGTTATACTGAACCAGTAAAGAGGTCCTGGCACTAGGCCCTAACCACTACTGACTCCCTCCTTTCCTCTGCCCATTCAGTGGTTTAGTAGCCCAAGTTTCTTCCAGGCTGATTTATGTCTAAATCAAACCCTCCGGGAGACGCTCACATAACCAGAACTCAGACAAATAAGCTCACAGGTGAAATCATTTGCTTTTTAAAAAGCTCTGATTTATGCCAACTTATCAGTGGCAGTAAACATTGTGTAAAACCAGCTGGACTGCACGGTAGTCTGCAGACTGGGGCCCACGCTACCTCTCTCTTTCTATCTTTGTCTCCTGGAACGCAAAATTTCTACAGTATACACAAACTGTGACATGGTAGAAGAGATGTGGAGATATGTCAGGAGCGGGCAGCGCTCTCCCTTTAGCTGAAGTGCTACAGTCAAAGTGAGCAAACACCGTCCCGCCTGCGCCAAGAAACAATGATGTCATCTATTTTGCCTCGGAGAGACAAGATCCTGACGAATTCACAAGGCAAAAGGAATAATCAAAATTCAACATCTGCATATGACATCAGGGCCTTCGCTTCGTTATGATATGTTTATTTGTGCTGGTGAATTCAAATGAGAGCTTAAATGGTATAAATAACGGCTTAAAACGGCTACAGATGTAGTGACAGCATGAGTAGTTTTATTTGTTTCGGCAACGTCAGTGGCAATTTTCATATAGCGTTTCTCTCCCTCAGCCACACTGGGAAGGCCTCTACCAGAGCGTGATGTTATGACAATGAGCACCAAGTACAAAAACAATGGCAATGGGAGATCAGAGGTGTATAACTGGATTTAGCTGGATTTGTTGACATACAAACAAGTGAAACAGATCCTTAATCAACATTTGGAACCACATTTATCAACAGAGTATGATACAAGTCAAACCAAGAACCCTGTAAGGTTTGGGTGGGATGTGTCAGTCTAGATTCATTAGGCCTTTTGTAACAGTACCTCCATCACCCTCCCCAACCCCAAACTGTATTTTTCACATTAAACAAACCACAGTTACCTCATATGCTTTCCAAATTATCTCTTAACTTCAGCTTATTTAGGAGACTCTCTTACTCATAATCAACATAACATGGGAGTCTGCAGCCAAGTCTCCGCATTGCTGAGCTGCAGGGTCATCTCCAATGACATAAATAAATATGATAAACATTTGTCTTGGTCATGCAGCCAGTGGAAACCGGTGTGATTTAATATCAAAAGACATATTCCAGCCAATCGCAGGAAACGAGAGAGCTTCATTTCTGACAAATGAGGAGGGGAGGAATTTTGGAAGTTCCCCTCGGGGTGCAATAATAATTGAAGCCAGATTTTCTTGTTGTACATGCGGGGGGAAAAACACTGGCGGTTTGACATATTTGATTGGTCATGTGAAGACCACACTGCTCGGCCAAGAGGAATCAGAGAATGTCTTGGGAAAGCACGGCGCTCACTCTGCCCACCATATACACGGCTGAACTAAAAACATACAGAGTGGGGCAGGTGGAACACGCCCTTCTGCTAGGTCTCACATGCCATTATCAGACATCTGCCTGCCGCTGCCATGTGGAAAATATGGAGAAAAATG
>OMKZ01018564.1:0-16688 GCA_900302535.1 Neoniphon sammara | reverse complement strand
GGACGAGAAGGAGGGAAGGAGCAGCGCTTCTGTTGAGCAGAAAAGCTGTGCAGAGAACAGTCCAGGTGTAAAGAATTAGAGATGGCACATCAAACGGGGCTGTGCTCGGCCTCTTTCCTGTAGCCCTGGTGGCAGGAAATGCTCTACAGCATCCTGTGAGCTGACCAGAGAGGGAGAGAGAAGGCGGAGAGGAGAGAGGGGGCAACGAGGAGAGGAAAGAAAGTGGGAGGTGAGGAGCAGGGGAGGGCAGATGTAGAAAATGTTCAACAACATCCTGGAGAGAAGAAGAGGGAGATAAGGGGGTAGAGGGAGGGGGGAGAAAAGGGATAAGGGGGGGAAAGGGGAGGACAAGGCGAAGGAGAGTGGAGGAAATGCTGTATAAAGTCCTGCCAGAGAGAGAAAGGGAGAGTGCAAACAGGGAGAGGTGGAAATAAGAGAAGGAGCGAGGAGAGGGTAGGAAATGCTGTACAACATCCTGTGAGATGACTGGGGCCCTCATGGGCTAGGCTGGTGGAGGGGAGGAGGAGAAGTGGATTGTGGGAGGCATGGAGAGAGAAGGAGACATGGGAAAGGGAACAAATATACAGTATAAGACTTGATTTGACTGGACTTGGCATAACTGAGCTGGGTTGGTGTTGAGGAGAGGAAGAGGAAGAGGAATGAATGCAGAGGAAAAAAAGGTTCTAGAGGGCACACTTTGAATGGAATGGATAAGTTTGGTACTCTTCAACCCAGGCCATATTAAAATGTTCATACCCTTCATTTTTAGCAGTTCTCGTGAGTATTCATTCATCTCAAGTTGAAAATTTACAGGACGGAAATTCCGTGGTCCGAGTTAAAGTGAACGCACCATTAGCCGACTTAGCAGCAGAATGGTGAGGATGTATACAACGCAATGTGAACTCTAAATAAAAACTGTTTGAAAACACAGTTTTCAAACAGTTTTTTTTGGGGGGTGGACAATTTCAAGACGTATTTGACTGTGCTGTGAGTTTCTGAGGCTGAAAACAAGTGTGCTGTTGGACTGTGTTGAGTTATTAATCAATAAAGCTAGCGGCGAGGTTGTGCTGTGTAAATATGATGGGTAACAAGATTTTATTACGGCCTGAGTTGAAAAATACAAAACCTGTCCTTTAAGAATACACAGTCAAGACTGCTCATAGAGAGAGAAAAAAGTATTAAATCAACTGTCCAAGCTTACTTTAAGCTCCTCTCAACTAACTCTCAGCTGTGTCTACATTAAGTCATTCAAAGAGATAAGATTTTTTAATATAGAGATGATGAACATCTTTCATTCTTCCATTCATTCTTACAGCCCTTTCATGTCTTCGGTTGGCTTCATTTGGCTCCAAATCTACATATTTTACAGCATTAATGTTTATTAAGGATGGGAGGGTGGACAGCTTTACTGAAACATTGCGAGACAAGCATGCAAAATATTTACCTCTCTCCCTCTCACACACAGAAAAGGTCAACAGGGTTGTCCATTCATTGTTCAAGTTTGTATTGCTCTGATTTTGCTTTTTTGTGCATGTATATGTGCAGCGTGCTTTCATATAGTATGCGTGTGTGTGACTGTGTGTCTGCATACTGTATATGTCTGCATATGCACAGTGTGTGGTATGGAGTGTATGATGTATGTGAGAGATCTTGTATGGGTCTCTGCACATGTACAGTGTGTGATATGTCAGTGTGTGTGTGATGTGTGAGTGTTAGCCTCTTGGCTCCCTGCGGTGTCTGTCCAACATGTGCCTGTCAGCTGGATCTCTCCCTCAGCCATCAAACCAGTCTTCTGCCCCTTTGAACACAACTCTTAAGTGGCTTTAACACGCCAATAATATCAGTCCATTACCAGGCCCGGCATAATCTGAGGCGCTTCCAAAAAAACAGCCTCCTTTCAAAGATCTTCAAATGCCTTCTCACTTGTTAGGAGAGGAGACGAGATGGAAAAAATATCAAGGGGGGAGCAACGATGCTTTAAACGCCGGCTCCTCGTCATTACTGAGGAATGGAGGCGAGGCTTGCCAACATTTGGACGTTTCAATTCGGCTTGAAGCGCACTGAGCAAAGCATATTTGCTCAAGTTCATAATTTTTGCCCCGGTTAAATGTGCGTAACTAGAGCTGTGCATGTGTGCAATGAATATGGTGACAGCGGAGGGCTGGTGTGTGTGTGTGTGTGTGTGTGTGTGTGAGGTAGGTAGTGGAGAGAAGAAAGGGGACCACCACAGTAGAGTTGTCGATGCGGCAGCCTCATATTTCCCCCTGCGGTTCTCTCTAACCTGCGGCTGAGGTAACATGACTACAGCATATACACATACGGAAACACACACACATACACACTCGCTCATGCCTACAACACCAAATCACAACCCGATCACAGGGTCAAACAGTGCAAACACACCCTGTGATGGATACAAATGTATGCCCGCACACATACAGAGACAACTGCGGCAAAGTCTACAGTGCTCTTTCTCTCTCTTGCTCACACACACGTACACTGTACATATGCAAACACACACACACACACACACGCGTACACACTGCACTCTGCTGTAAAGGTCCAGCCTCATACTGTACATACCTGCCTGCCTCCTGACCTTTATCCCGGGGACAAAGGGTTGCGGCGAGTGTAACAGTATACATACTGTTGAAACAGCTTACCTTCTCAGGATAGAGGACACAGGGCAAAGGCATGACCAAAAATGTCTCTCTCTCTCTACCACAGACACACACACACTTTCTCCAGAGCACAGGGTGATGTATGGAGAGGAAAAGTAGCACAGTGGCCTCTACATGAAGAATCGATACAGAAAGGCTCAGAAGATACATTGTAGCACCACTTTTTGTTATTATACAATATATAACAATGGTTTATAAAGTTATGCATGATTGTCTAATGACTGTGACAGTGACTAATACACATTTAGTTTACTTATGTCAGATGGGAATGCAAAATGGTACAAGTGAAATCCACCCGCATTTGCGATGAAATGCTACACAAACCACACAGGCACAGATACAGACACCGAGACCACACAAATATAATACATGATTTTAAAGGGTTTGCTCTCAGGGTTCGTTCAGTTCTTATTCTTAATCAGTTGTTATTGTCTGGAATATCCTCAATCTCTTTTCAGAGAATAGTGAACATTTGAAACCGGGAGGTAACAGCAGGAACATCTGATTGGAAAGGCATTTTGTATTTGCTCATTTAACAAGCATGCGTGTATGTTGAGCAAGATGGTCGAAAAGTGACTAATTCAAGACCAAAGAAACACAATCGTGAGTTTGGAGGGCACGTTGTAATACTTAATAATGGCATAAATGATTCCACACAACAAATAAACGATGTTATGTTGAGCAGGATGGACTAAAGGCAACTGGTAAAGACCAGGAGGAGGAAGAGCCTGTTCTGAACCCGTTCTTGTGCCAGCCTCTGGTTCTTTCAAGTCTGATTGGGCCCCCTGGGGTTGTAATGTGCCTCTTATTACACAAACATTAGGCAATTACTCCAGTGGGTTTCCATTGGCTTCCCAGAGCCACAGAAGGGCTTGTGGCTTCACACATGGACATTTGAAAGCATCTGCACATTCCTTCTTTCTTGAGGTTGGCTTCTTCTTCTTTTTTTTTCCTTCCTTACTTCTACTCTGTCCTCCACTTGTTTCTGCTCTGGTCTGAAGATCTACTGTGTAGCCTACTGATAATTGCTGTTTGGCAGGAGACTGCCCGACCACACACACAAGGCCACATACACGGGCACATGCACACATGGACATTTACAGAGAAACACAGACAAGAGGCTCTTACACATACTTGTATACATGTAACCCAGTGGAGGTGATGAGTTGATGTAACTGCAATAGTATAAAAGAAAACACCAGATAAGGGAAAAAACCCTCCTCAAACAAGATCATTCAACTATTTTACGATATCAGTTTGACTGACAGCAAGCCATCAGGCAATAACATAAGAAAAGTCAAATGATGACACCCTCTTTTGACCGTCACAGTGGAACAGCAAGAGGAGAGCAGACAACACTGACAGTGATACAGAGCACAAAAGTTAGCTAATCTGAAAAATACAGAGTTGCTACATGTAAAATTTAATCAATCATAATTTAAAGATGTTCATTGCTAAGAGGATTTACTGTCATCTAACCTGTAGCTGCCCTACAAGAGTTAAACTGGATTAAACTTCAGTGTGTTGCAAACACCATTATGGTAGAGCTTGTGTGTTAACTTCTATGTGTCTTTTATCATGCTCATTTGTTAGCCTAATATCTCAACTTTACTAGTAGCTTATGAGTAATGAGCTATTTTATATTGAACTAGTGAACACTCATTTGGTATTCACTTTTGTTGGTGGTTGAATTTAAATGTTAATGTGCACTACATGCATGGGGGGGGGATTGGTTAGCTTAGTCTCTGGGTCATTGAGGAGCACATTCTCATGTCAAGTTTTGATTATAGTCATCTTTTAATGGTAGTAAAATAGCACCATTCATGCTGAGTGCCGCCCTTTAAGAGCCGCATAACATGAGCCATCACAGGTGAGAATGGGGATTCATATTTTTCTTTCTTTTGGTAAATATGAAATACAGAATTGTGATCTATGGAAATTTATTAATGAGACATGTTAATCTGACTTGCAGTATTTTCTTTCTTTTCATTGAATGTTGAAACAATCATTAAACTACAAATAAATAGCAGAACTGAATAGTATGTGAGATGTGAAAAAAAACTGAACATCATTTTCAAGTAAATACTTGAAAAAATGTCATTTTTGTGTGAGATTCAGGAAATTCATTGCTTTGTTTTTAATGTGAATGGCTGTGTAAGATTTTGATTTCTGGATGTAAACAGAACCTGTAGAGTGGACTAATGACTGATACTGACCACTGCATGTTTTAACTGGTTTACTATTCCATCTGAGATATTACTAGTTATTTTTCCAGTTAGTATAGTGGGTGTAACTTCATTTGATTATCTTTTGATAACCTTTGATATAATGATATACCAACCTCAACTTATTGATATTCATCAGTCTATATACATTACTGGAGTAATATTCTTTCAATTGTACTTTCTAAATCAGCGAAATAATAACAGCCACTGTGTCATAATTTTCCGATCACCTGCTTTAGTTAGTGAACTTAAATGATCTTAATCTGAAGATGGCATTACTTTGTTATTATTAACAATACATTGAAAGTGCTACATGTATAGAGTGGATGCTGTGCCTATGCCATTACATCATAGTTACCCTCGGAAAACTCAAAGACTGTTTATTCTAAAAGTGTTGCACTGAAAATACGCACAAAGTCTCACCGCCTTGAGAAACAAAGAGAAGTTGCCATGTGAACAACCATCTCTCCACCTCTATCATCCCGGACGTTACTGTGCATTTTGACACATGGCTCACGTTAAGCCATTTCCACATAAATCCTACTTAAAGAAACCTGATACAGTGGAGACAAAATGACTATCACAATTCCTGCATTCCACTGACAGTCCTCCTGCCCAGCGCCTGGCCTCTCATGCTGCTGTGTGACTGGCTAGTCAAAGACTCCCTGACAGTACAATGACGAGCTCAAACCAACCGCACAGGATGCCAGAACGTCAACATGTCATGAGCGGGGAGAAGAGGAACAAAAACACAAAAATGCGCCAGGCAGGGGGTGGGGACTGCACACACACACACTCACACACACAAAAGCACAATTGCATGTGCTTACGCATACGTTAATCCACACACAGGCAAACTCACACAAGACACACGGTGACAGAGCAGCCCTGGTAGAATGTGTGTATTGCAATCTGCGGTAGAGCTTCCCAGCTTGGTGGTATGAGTATGTATTCTTAGAACCCTTACATCCTGCCTCAGGATGAACCACACACACTTGCGCACACATACACACATCCACAGAGGCTGCGGCCCTGTGGCCAGGCGGTCAACCCCTGGATCAGGCCCTTTTACGAGCTCAGGACAGCTGAGGGGTGATCCCTCTCGCCTCTGTCAGCGCTCATCCCGACCTGACTGACAGGCGCACGCCAAAACACGGGGGCAGTTTCCGGGAAGCTCTGAAATAAGGTCCGTCACCTCATGTGCCGCCACACAAGGAATGTAGCCCCCCCCCCAACACCACCTCCAACACTGCTTCCAAAAGCAACACACTGTCAGGGAAGAACGGATGTTAAAAAAGGATTGTTGGGAATCGATCAGTGCTTTGGCTGTGCAGTGACTGAAACTCCGAGGGGGGAACTGCACTGAGCAGCCTGTCGAAAAGCTGTCGTAGCTGTGGAAGAAGCAACAAAGCATGTGAGTGAATGAATGGGCACATGAATGCATAACTGCGTAAAGAAGCGATTGGGTTGTTTGGGTGAGTGGGTTTGCGAAGAACTACATAAGAAATTAAAAAGAGAGGGAAAAACAGTTGCGGCTGACTTGTTTGATTCTCCTGTGGTTGTCCTAATACCCCCTTCCCTCCTTCTTCTCCCCTTTCTCTGCACACTACATTTGACTCATATGCATAAAATGGCCATAAAAATGTATGGCAGGGCCCAGGCTGGGGTTTTCTGCCTCCTAATCCCCCTAAACCTCTAAGTGCAGGCCGAGGAATACAAGTGTTGCGGTGCAAGCTTCTCACAGAGGAGTGGCCCTGAGAATAACATCAGAGAGGCCACAGATATTTATGGAATGAACCACAGGCTGTACACAGAAGTCAGCAGACACCACAACACAGCAGACAAGACGCTGTATACAGCTCCCTGCTCATATACAGCACAACACACTGTCGGCTAATCAGAGAGGTGCAGGAGCAGAGCTGTGGTCGCGAGCTGACCAGTGGCGGATTGGTGGAGGGAGAGAGGCAGGAAGAGAGACGGTGAGGATCCAGTAGATGACAGAAAAGGGTTTTTATTCACTATTCACATGAATTTCACTTGTAAAAATCTGTTCAAGAGCCTCTCGTCACGCGTAAAGAGGCTGTTGGTCAGCCCGGAGAGTCTGGAGCAGGCCCTTAGGAAGACTGATAGCCTCATACCGAGTGGTTAGCTTGATTGAACACAGTGGTCAGGTACTCTGGTTCACAGATCAAAGATCAAATCCACTAACATTCATCTGGTTTCCTCCGCTCTGCTCCCCTAACAGCAGCTCAGCAAACACAAACCGAGCTCTCTGTAATGACACTGGAGGCGAATGGCATTTTCCCCCTTTTTCCAGGAAATCTGCCTGCACGTTATACGATACGCTTGCTGTATCATCTGGGGCAATGAGAAATCCATCCATCAACCGGGTTCCCACAGAAAAGAATGACAAATATCACTTTATCTCGAGAAAAAAAAAAAAAGGTAAGAGGGGGAAAAGAATCCACCTCAAAGCCGCAGCAGCGCTCAGTGGCTGAGTCTAAACTTCCTCTTCACATTATGACACTTTGTCCGAGAGCTGTTTCGACATGAGAGCTTATCCAAGCCCATTCCAAATCTCATCTGTCGGCTCTGCACAGGCGATCCCCTCTGATTCAAAACATAAATTCTTGGGCAAACTTTAATAAAAGGGGACATATGATTTACTCTGGGTAGCGGCCGTCCCCGTTTTTAAAACAATTTGATCTTGCATTAATCCTGAGTGTCAGGCCGACGTGATATATCTCTTCTGGGTTTACCAGCACCAGGTGTTTCATTTGCTGACTGACAAAAAACAATGTTTATTCTGGCTGACCCTCCCCTCCTTGCTTATTTTATC
Source organism: Neoniphon sammara (assembly GCA_900302535.1). Lineage (NCBI taxonomy): Eukaryota > Metazoa > Chordata > Actinopteri > Holocentriformes > Holocentridae > Neoniphon > Neoniphon sammara. Next base: position 8,943 of record OMKZ01018564.1, on the reverse strand, counting down.
TTCTCTCTTTCTAGGGGAGAGGGGGAATGTAGATGTAGAGGGAGAGAGTAGAGGAGAGGGTTAAACAAGAGGGAGAGAAACAAAGGAGCTAAATGATTTAGAATTGACGGAGGAAGGTCCAGCTCTAATCATCCCAATAGTACGTCTCTTTCCTCGGCCTGCCGGGCCCAAACAGAGCAGAGAAGAACAGAAATGAACCCAGGGTCTCCGGATCCCTCCGAGCCATTCTTGTTGTTGAAATCTTCTGCACTATTAGCCATTTTACCTCTGCTTGACTGCTGGGTGGGTCTGGTCTTGGGTCCTTCTGGCGGCTGGCGTGGGTTCAACAGCACCTCATGGATCGGTGCCATTTCCCTTTACTATAGGCATGCACGGCCTTTTTCTGCCCCCCTAACTGAAATACCCTGATGGACTACTGAATTACATTATGATGACTGAAGCATTTGCCTTTAATATGCTGTAACTAGACCAAATTTATGACAATCATGTGGTATAACAGAGTCAAAAGGGATTTACTTACAAAAAAAGGAAAAGAAAAAAGTGGCATTTTCTGGTTTTGAGTCATTAAAAATGTTCCTAAATTCAGCAGTGACATCAATATGCACACAAGGACCAACTAAGAGATCAAAACAGCTAGTTAGCCAAAAAAGGGACCGGCGCAATTAGAGAGATTTAGTAAGTTGGTTTCTCCCACAGTTCAGTGTTAATGACACACTGGCATAGTTTCACAAAAATACAAGATAAATAGACTACTCTTCCTACAAGAATAGTAAGAGCATTGAGTAGGGAATTAAGATCCCCTGATTATCTATTTAAGGCTTAAAAGTAAAGGCTAAAATAGATAGTGAGAACTTTGATTTAAATGGCTCTGGTCTGTCTGGGTAATCCCCTCAGAAAGCATTATTGTTCTAAAATGCTAGTCTGCACAGCCAGAGCAGCTACACACAGTGCAGCAGTACACTACACCAACTGGGAGCTGTTTGAGAAGTTTTACAACTCACTTTCTTCCAGCACTACCGGTAATGATTGCTTTTCATCACCTATAAAAATGGCACTGATAATTTCACACACTTGACAGGATCAGCTTAAAAAAAATCCTTAATCAGTGTATTTCAATTCTTGTGAGACAGATACGACAAAAATCTTTTGGTTTTAATGTGTAGCCATCATCATCACTATCTCTCAAAACAGTATCATTAAACCTGCTCCGCAGCCAGGAGAGTTTAAAAAGCAACTCCTAAATCAGTGTATATAAGTGTAGGTCCGGGGTGTCACTGTGTGTGGCCCGACCGGCTCTTCTTCCCCTCCGCTGCGGCAGCGAAGCGAAGCCGCCGCACTTCTTGCTGGTGTAAACAAATGGAGAAATGGGGCACTTGGCAGCCGACTAAAGTGAGTGATGAGGCAAGTGTGCACTGAAGCATCTAATGAATCATTTGCTGGGAACTCTGGGATTTTATGAGGAAAAGAAAGATGAGGAGGGAAGACAAAAAAGAGAGAAAGAACACTTGAGAGCAAATAAAAAACAATGTCATTTTATGTGAAAAGAAAAGAGCGGGACAGAGAGGCAGATGTCTTACAGATGCATGAGTGGCTCGTTCAGCATATTGCCCCAGTGTGAGGGCAAGAGATTAGAATGTATTAAACTAGCAAGGCCTCCTAATCCTACTACTAGCGCAGCAGCAGCAACAGCCTGTGAACCCCAGTGACCACTGGTGAATTTACTGAGGTGACTGGTGATGGGGTGACAGGTCTGCGCCTTTGAACAGCTCTCGTGTGCTGAGGGCTTATCAGCAACTTTATTTCACACCTCCACTTCACTCCCACTGCATCAAACTAATGAAAATGAAAATACTACTTAGGCTGTGTAAACTCTACTACCGAATGAAGAAACAGTGAAATCTAACGGTCGATCGTAAAGAGAATCAAAGTCTCATGTTTGTTAACAAACAATTTACTGTGGTTTTGCAATGGCATTTGGTTTCAAACCATTCACCAGAGGGTGTGTCTTTTAGTTACAGGATGGATCTGCCCGCCTGTCTGTGATATTATGAGACAATATACAGTATATTTGAGTACATTTGAAGTAAGGAATGCAATGGCCTTATCAATCTGTCTATCTGCAGCTCAGTCACAGTGGTTATTCATATTAAATGTATATATATGTAAAAAGCCATAATTATTGATTTTGCATGTTATGAAAGCCATGTTTAAAACCTCTATCACGTGGAAAAGAGTAATAACAAATCCCTCAAACAACATGCACCACAGAGTTACTGGTATACATGCTGACTGTAAACTTCCTACCTTGTAAACTTTACAGTATGCCAAAAATAGCTCTCCGAAGTCTGAAATGAATTCTTTTTTAGAAAAATTATCAATTACTTTAGATTGCCCATGTCTCCTTAAAATGAACTGAAATCTTTTTTTTTCATTCTGTATATATAGATATTGTTGAAATGTGTGTTCATTTAGAGGAAAACCAAAATTACTGCTGCTCTACCATGTTTTTCTGACCAGGTGAAAACAGTTACTGTCAGGCAGGCAGGGAGGAAGTCCATGTCTCTCCTCTTTCTCTCCTCCCTGGGGACTTGAATCCCTCTGTCCCACCATCCCTCCATCCACACATCCCCATCCCAGACTGCTACTGGGGGAAGAGGGTGCATACTGCAGCCTGCCAGCATATTTTATTAGTGACAGGCAGGGCCTTGGCTTCAGAGAGCTGTGTTTATCTGCGGAGGGGAGATCCCCATCACAACCTCTTATTATGAAATATCTATGGGCCAAACCAGGCAGCCATTCAACAGCAATAAGGGGCTGGCTCACTGGCCACAGCACACTGGGACTGGGACCAGTGTAACCAACAGAGAGGGAGAGAATGAAGGGAAATACCAAATATACACAGAGAGGGAAAAGATGAGAAAGAAAAAAGACAGGAGGAAAAAGGAGTGAGGAAGGTGAGAAAAGGTGGAGAAGAATGGAGAAAGGAAAGAAAAAGAGCAAAACAGACACAGAAAAAAGAAAAGGAGGGAGAAAGTGAAAAAGGTAGCAGGGGAGAGGAGGGGGGGACGGGGATCAACGAGCATGAAGGGAAATAACAAATAGAAATGAAGGAGGAGACGCTTGGAAAGATTATAAAAGGAAAGACAGGGGAAAGAAGGGAGTAAAGGAAAAAAGAAAGAAGAGAAAGAGTGCGGAGAAATGAGAGAGGAAAGCCAAAAAGCTAGAGGACAGTTATTTCAGAATAGAGCGAGAGAGAGACAGAGAGAGAGAGAGAGAGAGAGAGAGAGAAAATCCTGACATAGCCACATCATGTTGACTCGGCTCTGCATCACCACTGACACAGCAGCCTGCTCTGCCGTTGCCATAGAAACGCAGACATGTGCAGCAATCAAAACAGAAAAGCATATTTTGCGGTGACGGGATGCTCCCCGAGTCTCCCTCCAACAGACCATGAGGTAACCGAGCATGTGATGGAATCTGGGGCTGTGTCATCTAGGTGTGGGGATGACGGGAAATGTGCAGGATATTTTAAGACGAAAACACAGACACGTGCAGAGACATGTACACATATGGATGCAAGCAGGCGTGCAGGCAGGCAAGAAAGGGACACACACACACACACACACACACATACAGAAACAAAGAAACGTAATCTTTCACACTTTTACTGCATCACTCATGTGGGTCTCTAAAGTGTTCTCCAAGGATTTCAACCTGTTTCACATGTAAAAGATTTGATATGGGTTTTTGAAGCCCTATACTGAGATTGTTGGACTAAAGCTGTGGACCATGGCCAAAAGTTTTCATCAACATTCAATATGTTTAAATTTGATGAGGTGGACAAGCCTCTGAAACACAATTTATAGCATGGACACTGAAAGTCTACATTCAAATCCAGGGCAAAACAACCGTAACTCTAATAAATCACATTCATACCTACTGTACAGTACCATACATAAATGAAACCCAAATAATGCCCAATTATGTTTTACAAAAACTTCTTTAGACCCGAGAAGATTAGGCAAATTAGTCCACTCACGCACGAAACAGCGACGGCTGCTTTACACTTCATTTTTTAGAGTCATGAAGCATCAGGCTACTGAATCTAATTGAACCCCCGCTTGTTGACAGATTCCATCAGCCTCTGACACTTTTCACAGTGTTGCTCTCCCATGTGTCTGCCCTGTGTTCTGTTGACTTTTGTCGTCAGCAGTGTGTTTTATAAACTCATCCAGAAAACACAACACACGTCCTGGATTTTTTTCACCTGAGATCAGAACGAATGCAGCCACAACAGAATAAAAAAATACATAAAGTCAATTACGCTGATAGACCCAGTAGTATGTGAAGACAGAGTGATGGTCAAGCCAGCTAGACAATGAATGTGGTGAGGGAGTGGAAGTAGTGAGAACAAATGTTTTTCAAGGTTTTTGAATGACTGCAACCACAAAAGGTTCTTCAGCATACAGTCATAACTGTGCATAAAAACTTGTAGGCTGATCAGCCCAGTAGTTTGCGAGATTAGCCATGGACAGACACACAGACAGACACACCTGACCAAACACTTAATCTCTCCATGGAGATAATAAATAAGTAAATAACTACACATTTGTTATTTAACCATTAAAGGATAACTAATTAATATTCATTTGCCCTCTAACTGTGATGTTTACTATAAGTGTTACCTTGGCTTTTAATGTACCAATCTATCGGTACATTGATAAACTGTTCTAATCCTAACAACAGAGAGACTTTAACATGTGCCTCTAAATGACAAACAATGCCTCTCTAAAAGGGACACCAGCTCTCCGCAGGGCATTTGAACAAGTGGGACCTATTCGCCCCAAGTCCCCTGCTTGCAAGAAGCTTTCAATTAAGTGTTCCATGAGCAAAAACTCTCACTGGAAAAAGTAGAAAGAGAAAGAGAGAGAGAGAATGAGAAAAAAGAGGAGAGGGGAGCGAAAGATCTGTGAGATTTTACAGAGGACCCAAACCACAAGAAAGTCAGGGCTGAAGGCATGCTGGACATTCCCCGGCCCGGCGCTCATGTACTTGGAAAAATCCCGCTTTTTCAAGACAGGAAAATGATTTCAGCTGTGTAAATTGACAGCGGCCTTGTAGCAGAAGATGGAGAGGGAGGAAGGGGGGAAGCCTGCAGCTCTGTGTCATAATTCCTCCTTAGTGGAGAAGCCGCCGAGGACCTAATCCTTCACGGAAGCAAAATTCAGCATCACATGATCAAATGAAACTGTGTTAATTGTTACCAAATGAACCTGGTGTTGGATATCGACTCAATTCTTATACCGTACAGTGCAGCAGGTTTATTTTACCTTCTTTGAGGAAATCTATCGACTCTAAATGATAAATACACACAGCACCGTGAAAATGTTCAGGTTGAAAGGGAAGCCGGGGAGCTTTGAACAGCCTCAGAAACAGAGAAACAGACGGCATTAGATGAACAGCACCAAGATATGCTCAGTCAGGATGTTTATGCTATATATGCTTGCTATTTTAGCCCTTACTTTAAATGTAAGGCTGAAATTTCTTCTCTTCAAGGGTGGCATTCAGACATCGTGAAGCAATCATTTAATGTGCAGTAGACAGTAACAGCATAGCTGCTTAGATCAGTCATTCAATTATGACAACGGATGTAATTAGTGGCGGACTTTAAACAGAACTGTAGCAAACGGCTACTGGCATTTTGAGACATATTTCATCCTATAGCCACAGGATGTTATAGACGGTAAACACACATTGGTTTGCATGATTACAGATTTCTCAACGTGACTTTTCTTTGTGTAGGATGCAATACAGATAGGGCATATCATAGCGCTCGGTAATGGTAAGTCAACGGGTCTCCAATCTCAGGCCAATCAATCATGTGACTCAGAAGTGTGATCATCCTAAATTGGAAGGGAGATGTGAACAGGGAAGGTGGTGAGGATAATTCCTGGTTAGGAATGGAAGAATGCACACAGAGAGCGGTTTAGGATAATTCCTGGGTTTCAATACAGAGAGGGAAGTGGTGACTCTTGGCTTCTGTGTGTACGGGTTGATGGGGTGAGTATATGTGGGTGTGTTTGCTGTTGCGTAAGAATATATGTATATACAGTGTGTGTGTGTCTGTGTGCACATGTATGTGGATGCATGTGTTGCATGTCTGTGTCTGTGTGGGTGCAACATTTAGTGAGGGTAGGTTTATGGCTTTATCAGTGAATGAGTGCATGTCCTTGTGTGTGCTTAAGCCAGGGTGGAGTGCGATGCCAGGCTGTCTGTGTCTATGAGATGATAATGTGGGCACCACAGCCACAGAGCCACCAATCCTCTAACTACCAGAGGCAGAACATTGCTGGCCAATACGGGGTGAAATTGCATAGCTGGTCTGACTGATTTTTGGGGTCAAAGTCTGAGAAAAACCCGGACAGATGTTTTCCATGCCCACGAGATCAACATTTATCATTGGACATGATAACAACATGCCAACTTGTCAGCACAATGTCAAAATACATCAAAATACATCTAGGCACTGTTTCCATGGAAACATTGGAGCCTCATCGCATCAGCTGCACCAACTTGCACCAAAACAAATAGTCAACATTTTGGAATGGTACACTGTGTGAAATTGGTGGGGGAAAAAAATCCCCCTGAAAGTCCCTGGAAAACAGTAGCTATGGTTACTCATCAATAACATCCTTGCTCCGCACATCAAAAGGGCAAATGAAAGGCTGTGATGGAGATAGCTTGGGTTTTCTGGAAGAAATTTAGGCGATGCTACACAGAGTGCGGTACTTCTCTCCATCTTGCCTTGACGGTAACGGACTGTGAGACGAGCCCGTAGGCCCGGACCCCCCTCTGCCTCCCTGCTCCATGCAATCTCCCTCACTCTGACGCTTCCACCAACTGAAGGGAGCAATGAAGACTGGAGTGGCCTCTCCACTCCTTTTTTTTTTAATCCACCTTCCTTTTTTCTTTTTCTCCACTCCGCTTCCAGTGTCAGCTCACATCTCACTAGCAGCTGCACAAAGCATTAGGCACCACTTTTATCTCCCTCATTACATGTGTTTGCCAGCTCCATCTCTGCCCGTACACACACACACACACTCACACACACACACAGTGGGGCTGCGGTTTTGAGGCAGCTATGACACAATCCAGATTCTCTTAGCTGCCTATAGCGGGGAAATGTGTTTCGCGCAGACCTATTTCCCTCAGAAGTCCAGCTTTTCCCCGGCTCGCAGCTTTGATCCACATGGCACGGGGGGCTTGTGTCAACAGTCTTGTGTTTCAGCTGGAGGGCCCGGCCAACCCCTGAGGTGTCACTCACTGCTCTCTGCCATCGCTGGGGGAGCCCAACCACACTGTGGCGCTCTCACCCGCCACATCCCAAAAACCTCCCAGGGGACGGTGAGCATCACAGGAGCGCATACACGAGTACAGATGCAAAGACACACATTCACAAGTCTGTACACACACACACACACATAGAGCTGTCTGTGCACACACGCCAAAAAGACCTGCCTGTCATGTGGCGGCTTTAATGGAGCACAACTTGAGGTCGGATAAATTTTGAGTGACACCTTTAATGAACTGTGGTCAATTGGCAGGATTTGGAAGGGGCTAAAAATAGCAACTGTGCCTGTGTGAGTCGTCAGGGCGCAATATGATAAAGCTGTGTGTGAGTGTGATGGGATTAAATAACAGGGAGGGTGACAGAGGGAACAGTTAAAATGTGCAGAAGAAGAAGAGGGACTCGAGGTGAGGCCGACAGTGATAAATGTCCTACACAGCATCTTGTATCAGAGGAGCTGAGGAGAAACATGTGTGCGCCAGCATGCGACAACAAAAGAGACACAGAAAGAGGACGGCTGTGAATGAAGACTTTTGCTTGACTTTTTGATTGGCCTGATGTGCATTTTCTCTACTAAGGAGGGAATGTTGCATCAGGTTAAGAGTTCGGGAATACAACAAAACAGCAAGAAAGCCTCAGACACCAAATATAAACAAAAGGCAGGAGTGTATCCCTGTAAAAAAGAGAAATCTGGCAAATTCACACCCTTGATGGTGCGCTCATACAGTGGCCTAAAAAAGGCAGCAAGTGACGTCGGTCAAATGCAACAGCAAACTGCAAAATGTAACTGCAGAAGCCTTTTCATTCCTGAGATGATTTTGATGAAGACTGATTATTCTGCATGCATTTGCACACTAACACTGTTGGTGCAGTATGCACAATTACAGAGACTTGATTTAAGTGAGGACTATGTAGACCCAACTGACAAAAAAAAAGTGGAATAAGCATGCAAACTATGAGTGAGTCTGTCAAGCCATGAGAGGCACCTAGCCTCAATGATCAAATCGTGTGCTTGTTCCATGTTTTCTGTCATTTGAAACTAAAGGGTCCTCACTTCAATCTATCATCTCTAAATAGTAATGTCTGACTGCTCATACTGAATATTTCATTCCGTTTGAGAAAATAAAAATAAAAACAAAAAAATTAGAGAAAAAAAACATCCCATACAGTCTCCACTATAAATACCACAATTTGACACAACTACAGGTGGTGGACTTTACTGATGTGCTCCTACTGAAAATGATAAAGAACTGTTTTCTGTTTATCACATATTGCCACAATGTCATCCGAATGTAAGGACTATAGGGTGAAGACAGTTGTCTTACTGGTAGATGTCTTTGCGCAGCACGGTGCGAGTCAGGGGGTTATCAGCCTGAGGAGCCATGCTGAGGGAAGCCAGCTTCAGTACCAGGGTGTCCTCTTTCTTTGCATGGGACTCCACTGAAACACACACACACACTCACACACAAACATGCACGCGTACACAGATCACAGCCTTACCGCTATTACTCATTACTCTGAGTAGACACAACAAGCCTTCATCTAAGACATGCAGACAATAGTGATTTTATATTCTGTAGGAGTGCATGTAACTG
>OMKZ01018562.1:0-10759 GCA_900302535.1 Neoniphon sammara | reverse complement strand
CACACACACACACACACACACACACACACACAGAGTATATATCCACAGGGCCAAAATTAGACACACTTCTTCACTTTATAGGGACTCTGTATAAGTTCATTAACAGTCTGAGAACAGTCTTTGTGTTTGTGCCTCATTATTTATGACTGAAAAACAAATAAAACAAAAGCAGTATTACTTATTGAAAACTACCAGGGCAGGGCACCAAAAAATATATGACAGTCTGGGCCCAAATTACTGCAGGGCTCACATTACACACCATGCAACGATAAATTACCATTCCCTCAGGAACTCACACTAACAGGCTTCACTTTCACACAACTATAAATGACCTAACTAAGTGTGATTGATCAACACATTTTCTATTTAACAATGCACATAAAATATCGGGCTCTTTCTTATATGTTAATATTAGAGGTCTCATATAAATTAGATGTACTCACATCATTTCAGAGGCTAAAAAAGTGCTTACATGGTGCTGTGTAAGACTCTTTGGACAAAAGCATCCACCAAATGATTATCATTTGATGTCCCGTCCCGTCCCGTCACGTCACCATATATATAAAAAAAACAAGAGAGTAGTTGAAAACCTAAAAGCAAAACCTAAAGACACAACTCCCCCAGTTTGATAGACAATAAATAAATAACTAAATAAATAAATAAATAAAACAATGTTTCAGTGATAAACAAGTCCAACAAACTTTGACAAATGACTCATTATGGAGATGTCAGTACCCAGTACTGCTGTGTCCCTGACAGCCGTCTGTACAGCACAGCTAAAGTCTTTGAGCTATATATAGAGGCTTTGCACTTGCATCACAAATCTCCTAGCAACCACATCTGGTGGCATCATGGAGGTCCAGTGGAGAACCGGCTGTGCATAAATAATGTCTGACTAACAAGCAGGTCAGAAGAACAGAAATACCTGCAAAAGACTGTGGAGTGTGGGTGGAGGTCACTTCATTAATGTTGTAAGTAAGTGAATACTCCAGTAAAGTAGTTTTGTCTCTGCATTTAGTTTATGGCAGTGAGGGACAGAAAGTGTCACGACTACCTCGCTCCTTAAATCAGCCTTGTGGGCATACAAATTCCTGCTTGATTTTTGTTACATAGTGTAAAGTTTTAAATTGAAGAAAGTGTGATTTATTTTATGACTCTCTGCTACTGATCAAGGGAGGAAAATAATTACCGCGGCAGACATTTATCTAGAGAGATACCACTGTGTTTGCAGTGAATTATTAGCTTCTCCTCCATGATGGGAATGAGAAACTAGGAACTAATATTTTGTCAAGCGGGAGAATTAACACAGTGACTAACTGATTTAAACTCTTCTCACATGACCCTCTTGCCTCGCACCACTAGCCGTCCCATCAGGCTCTGCACAAGCAATTAGCCCAGCCACTTCTCACTGAAAATGAGTCGAAGCCGTGTTGCCTCCTTCGCTGTTACTGTGACACGGTAAACTGCCTTGTCTTTACTTGTAGTGTTTGGTCTCTATTCCAAAACACTTTGGGCTCTATTTTCGTCCCGCCATTAATTAAAGTGCTAACCCGGTTTAATATTGGCAAGTTGCAAATTTTGTTAACCCTGTTTTGGGTGTTTTTGCTGGTTTGGGATTTTCGTGGTCTAAACTGAACTCGCCAGTGCTGAATTGGGTGGCGTTCTGCAGCTGGACTTTCTTTTTCTGTTTTTTTTTTTTTTTTTTTTTTTTGTCCAGATCACCGGACTATTTTGGTACCACTCTGGCATTCAATAACGATATTGCTAACACCAACCAAAAGCCGGTCTTAGCAACAACAATAAGTGCTGTGCTATTTTTGTGCCGTTAATTGGTGAAGGTGCACCGAGACAGCCCTCTCCAAAATCACACAAACCCCTTCATGAATGTTATGCTTGTTTCACACTGATACACATTCTTCAAGCAGTAGAAACATCGGCTTGTTCATCAAAACTATGATTTTGATTGATTAAGGCAATAATTCTACCAGAGTACAGGCGCTACTACTGGGAATAATACCCGAGCTGAGTGTGTACCGGGTTTGATTAAAAGTATCTGTGCTCCACAGCTGCTTGTAAAATGTATGACGGCCTTTTCTTATGGTGGATTCAATTTCTACAGCCATCTGAAGGCAGCAGAACCGGTACATTGTTCTGTAGTCTGAGGGAAGTGATATGTATTTTCAAAGCGCTGCACAATTAGTTCAGCTCAGTTCAGTTCTACTTTATTGCAACACAGCAATAGACAACACAGAGAACAATGTGGATACCTAGATTACATCTTGTGCAACCAGCATCAGCCAGCATCAGGCTCTTGCAGAAGTTCAGACCTTTTTTTTTTTTTTTTTTTTTTTTTTGTACTCTACAAACCGGTTGACAATAACTCAAGGTTTATCAGTGGAAAAAATCATCAATTGTCACTTATGCATCCTCATCCAAAAATGTCAGGTTGCTGGGGAGCAACTGCAGGCAACCAGCAAAATGATGGAAACAAGATGGAAATGCTGTTATTGTGTGAATGATCGTCCTCCAAAATATGACATCTCCATCATTCAACACAAAATTGATACTGATATCTATAAACATAAAATTGATCAGATACTGTATCAGCGGTGAAATGATGAGTCTGAAGCAGTGGACCTCCCTCAGAAAACAAACATCGGTTTTGGTCATATAATGTTAATTTAAAAGATCACAAAACCCTGATATTCAATTCTTGACATTTTACACCTCAAATGCCTCATAACCACACAAGAACATTTTTTTCAACGGAATGGACCTTTAACAAAAATGTTCAAATTTATGTAGCATATCAAAGAAAGACCTTCAACACTTTATAGCTGTCAGTATTGACTGAGCAAGATACATAAAGCAAAGATGTCAGAGGGCTAAGCTAATGGGTCAGGGCTGTATTGTGACTGTGTGTACATGTAAAAAGGGATTTTGTTTGTCCTACTCATTCTTATACACTCCAAGAATGTAAAGAATATTTTTTCCTTGAGTGTGCATCAACGTGGCTTCTACAGCAATATACAGCACATGATGACATTAAGACCAGGACAGTGTAGCTATACTGATATTTCATATATACCTGCCACGCCCATTCAGAGGTACTCAGCTGTGGAAAAAATGACTAATCTCCCAGAGCCGCATTTTATTAATAGGTCTCATTTTGCCAAATACAAGAGTAAAATGACATGCATTCACAGTCTGTAATCATGGATTTCCCCAAAAGGTATGCAGGGGAATTACAGAATATCAGCCTTAATGGAAAAAGGAATTACCTTTTAGCTTTCGTGTTCTTTCCACACATGGTTCATTTCATTTAACTGTCTCTCACTGATGAAATGGCTTGGAAAAATAGTTTTTCGACTTTGTTTTTAGCTTCTGTCCTTGCAGAGAACAAAACGCATCAGTGCTCAAAGTTGCAAGCAAAGTCAAACGTTTGCTCATCCAAACAGATGCCTCTGAAGAAAAACTCAAATAGCTTTAAATGTGTTAATTTCTTTCTGTTTTTGACAGTCGTACAAGGAGCAAATACTTGGTATAGTGAGCTGTTGATAGACAAATTACAAAGTTAATTTTATATGAAATATTCTCAGGGACACATTAATCCCAGTCTTTAAAACGCAATCTGTTTGGAACCACCATTTCTAAACAGAAATATCCATTTACTATCTGCTGTAATTCTGTCAGACATGCATTGTATTTTTAACCACAGGAGATCCGTGGAATCGTTTCTGTACAAAGATGCCGTTGTCTTTCATTCGTGCATCACCTCATCCCGCTTACACGTCCAGTGGCAACTTGTGGCAAGCCTTTCTCAGAGCCAATTAAAAGATTACATACATCAATAGGCAAAAGCTTTATTGCCAGCCTCAGGCAGAAACAAGATGCAAACACAAAATTAGGTTTGTTTGTTATCTAAAACAACATGCAATTACTCAGTCTCCCCCACCAGGCACCCACCTCGCTGTCTTCTCCCTTCCTCGTTTACTCAGCAAGGTGTCGACCCAAATGGATTTCCAAATCAATTAACTTTGAGAAAGACAGTGAAGTCTGAGGTGCAGCAGAGCCAATGACGTTGATGATGAGAGGCGGACAGGCAATCTGCAGGACTGTGTGGACTTAATTAGGGCAGTCTAATGTTTATAAGGGGAAATAAGGCAATTTGGGTTTCATATTAAACCAAGGAGGAGGGTCAGCTCTGGGCAGCAGCAGTGCCTATTTTTGTGCACAAATTATTCTGAATAATAGAATAGTGGTGAATTAATCAACCTATTCAAAATGAATGGTTGAAAAAGTGCATCTTCATTACCTGCTCATAAATATCTCTACACATTTATAAGCAGGACTTTGTTACAACAGAAGCTGACCTTATCCAAGCCGTGAATAAACAATAGTAAATGGAATATGGGACATCCATATTGATATTTGCGTATTCCAGCTATTCTACTGGGATTTCTCAACATCAGAGTAAGGCCTGATAGGTTAACTGTAAATGGTCATAATGCATGAGCCAGATGAAAAATTAATGTCCTTAAAGACAGCTTGGTAGGGGTGTGAATGTTTGGCTTAAAATAGATTCAGTTAAATTCATGATTCATTAGTTGGTGATTTGATATAAGAACTTTTTTTTTTTTTTTTTTTTTTGGAACAATTTAATTCAATTTGAGTTTAAAAACTGCCATTCAAGTCAATGATTTGATTCTGTACTTTTAGCCAACGTTTGAATGTATCAGATCAAAACATTTCAAATTGACTCAGACCAAAGTCATAATCATTCTGTTTATGTCTTTAAGCAGACCAACTGAGTGGAGTTGGCAGCCTTCATAATCAATGCACTGATGCAATGATTAAATCACTACACCTCCAGAGCTTGATGATATTGGCAAACGTCTTCTGTGAGCACACAGTCAGGATAATCCCACAAAAAGAAATCGTGTTTCTGATCTTTCACATGAGATTCATACAGTTACACCTCAACTTATTACTGTGACATTCATCATCTGTCTGAACACTGTCACACACCGGGTAACACTTAACACTATTCTTCCAAGTGATTGTCTGATTTGCTATTTTTGTTTCACTTGCCTCTAATTTCATCAACCCTGTGCTTTGAGAGTGACTCTCCGTGGCTTCATGATTGCTGTTGCATGCAGAGCAATCTTTGCACAGTTAATTAGAACTGATTAGATACCAGGTGCCCTCATTTTTTCCCCCCTAATGCAGTAGGTTGGATATTTATCCACAGTGGGGAAAAACAGTGCTTACCCCTAACACATAAAAACCAAAATGTGAACACTTATGCACTGTATGCAGACACAGATGCAGACACCATACACCACACACAGCTGTGACACACACCACGAACAACCACTGTGTGTGTCATCTGCTCGCTCAGTGACACAGTCTATTTTTATCCTCTGCTTACTACATGCATACGCATGATTCACCCACCCACATGCACAGACATCATGCTTATATGATTTGTGCCCATACAGTCATGCACATGCAATACACACACATGCTGAATGTGAAGGTTGGTTGTTCATGAAGGTGAGGTGAGGAAATACAGAAATCCACACAGAAGTACAGAACCCCATGAACTAAAAATCTCCCCGAAAAACAAACCAATAAATGATTGGGTGTTGCCTTGGGTTTGCTTGTGCAGCAACATCGGTCCGACAGAAAAAAAAAAAAAAAAACTCCTTTGCACATCATTATTTCATAGCACCCTCTGAAGGTCAGCACATAGGAAATTGTCTCTCTCTGTCTCTCTCTCGCTCTCTCTCTCTCTCAACCCCACCCTGTTGTTCTCACTAATTACAGCTACAGGTGAAAAGACCTTAACATTAGCCAGAGCAGTTATGTGCACACACTCTGTACAAATCAATTAACTCGCCTGTTTGTGTCCGCTATGTATTCTCATGTCTGTTTTGCTTTCGCTGTTTCACATAAACCTCACAGATAGATAGACACATAGAACCCCCCCTCACCCCTACCCCCCCGTCTCACACACAACAAACATTTCAAGAAAAAGTGACTTAGTGTAGCAACACATACACACACACACAAATGTGTATTACTGCACTTGTGAAGACCTTCTCTGACTACATTCATTCCATATTCTGTAACCCTGACTTTAAGCCTCTCCACCACATGCCCTATCTGTATTCCTTACATAACCTAAATCCAATCCTAACTCAAACCTTAAAGGAAAGTTTTGGTAGGTATTTTTCAACCCGGGCCGTATCGAAATGGTGCCGTCAAGAGTCGTAAGTTTCTTGTCACTAAAGCCCGCAGTGAGGTTATGCAACACGCAGCAAAACCGATCCCAAAAGAACACTTCCTGCACAAAAAACGAACGTGAATAAAGTGGATTATGCAAATATAAAAAATAAGTCATGTTCTTTTTTTTTTTGAGGAAATTAGATAGTTCTCTTCTTGTTATTGTTATTTGAATTGCAAAGTAGTTCCAGCAAAACTTCCGTATAGTAACCTTGTGCGAGGAAGAAACGACTTGATACTACCTTTACAAACCATTGTGATTACATGAAAAATTTGTTACAGGATTTGTTTTTTTTATATTGGCATAATCCGATTTGATTGTGCTCGTTTATGTGCTAAAAGTGTTATTTAGGGGCATGTTTTACCGCGCCATTAAAGTGAATGGAGAGATACAAATACAGTATTCTAGATTAACAGCAACTAATGAGGATATCTCACTACCATGTGGACTCAGATCACATCCAGGTACAGTAACTATGCAACCCAACAGACTAAAGTTCAATTTTGCTTTAATCCTAAAACCAAATTCTAACAATAAATCCCTATCCCTAAATTTCTGAACCCAAGTCCCAACTCTAAAATACCCCTTGAATTAGTGATAACAGATAGTGTCCTCACATCAGAGGATCAACTAGCTCCTTGTACCTTGGCCCATTATGGGGATAGAAATACCATAATGCACACCTAAAGCTGGTAAAGGGTAAAGCTACGTAAACACCTTGGGGAGTGAGGCAGGGATGGAGAAGCTGCATCAGGTAGAATGGCAGGTCATTAACTGAACCGGAGAAACATGCATCCACAGTCTGCTGGTCAGACCTGAAGGAGCAGACAGGAGTGTTATCACATTCTCATCCTGACCTGAAGAGGACCATCTGGGGATTGCATGTGTGTGTGTGTGTGTGTGTGTGTGTGTGTGTGTCGAGGAAAGCTTGGCTAGTTGGTGACTGTGGAGAGGAAATAGCAGGGTGTGAGTGCTAATCTTGACCTTGGTAGGTCTCCGTCAGGCTTCCTAATGAGCATGGCGTCTGTGTTCATGCAGTGTGATCCCTCTCAACCCCTCTGTCATGACTTCCCATGCTTATGAATGCCATGGATGACAAGCTGTCACAGTGTCCATGGTAACATTTGGTACACAATGCTAGATTACAGATGAGGGGCGCTTTGGCTTTGATTCTGTGCTCAGCCCTGCTCTAATGGCTTTCATGGCGGTGAATGTGATGGCTGACATCCATGTCAGAGGGATGTGACAGTGTTAACAATTCAAACACTGTCGCTTTTCAGGGCAATTGAGCATTGGCTTTTGTTTTCTAGATGACTAGCCCTTTGATTTCAATCCAGTGCCAAATAAAGTTCACACAGCGATGATGCACCGATAAAACTACATTATTGTGAACATTGTAAAGCTGCTCTCTGTGGCGACATTCCTGCACTGGTGTACACTCGACCTTTAGTGACACATTTTACGTCGACCATACGTCACAGTTTCTCTTGTATAGCTAAAGTTATAGCATGGCTGTTCACCTCGTTTAATAACTCCATGACTTTCTCATAGGTTTTTTTCCCTATTTTCTTGGCATGCAAATATTGAAAGGCATTCTCATGCGCAACCCAGAATTGTATTTTTCAAACAGCATAAGTTTGGCTGACTTTTTTGGGGGCATTTTGGAGACTTCTGGATCAAAATAAATAAATAAATACATCAATCAATCAATCAATCAATCATCTAAATAATTTGGGACATGTTTTTATATACAAAAAAGAAAAGAAAAAGGTATTCAGCAGCACGCTGAATACCAGCTACGTAGTTAGCGTGTGCCGTGCGTTAGCATTTGTTCTTTTTTTCTTTTAGCAAATTTATTATTATGGATGGAAAGCAGCAGGAGAATTCAGTGGATCCAGTTCCATTTAAGACAGAAAGATGCGCAGAAAAAAATGTGCAAGTTGTAAACACCAGCTTAAATCACAGACTGTGCCAGGGATGATTACGGGAAAACCCTGTGTGTTTTGTTTCCATGGAGAAAATGTGTTGGATCCGGAATTCCGTATTAGGGCAAAGATTTGTAGTAAATTTTGCATCTGGCTTGTAACACCCGTTCTTAATAGAACGTGATGTGAATGAGCGAAAAATTAAATAACAGTCAGTAGTTTCAGTGAAAAGGTCTAAATCTGTAGCGAGTGTCAGCAAGTGAAGTGAGCAGCGCCACTTTCGGTTAGAAAATCTGTCGCTTTGCCTCTGTTTCAGCAACATGTCACAGGTGCACCAAACCTTTAAAGCCCTGCTGTTGGCTGGAAACTGCGCTGAACCTCTGTGTTGTTCATGCTGTGGAGAGCAGAGATAGACAAAGAGAGGCTTATTTTAGAGGCAGAGAAGTGTCTGTCTCTCTTTGATGTTTCCAGCACAAGTTACAAGGACCTGAACAAAAAGAGAGGCATGAGTGGAGATTGCAAAGATTTTAAATTCAATGAAGTACCATTATCCACCGCAGATAAGTGGTCACTCATTTTTGTCAGGAAAAAGATGGGAAAAATAAGTATACTCCCATTCTGCAAGATGACTGGTTCCTGTTTTGTGACTATGACAATGTCAGGTCTCATGAGGACATTTTCCAAAAAGATATCACTCGTTTCTAGTGTGGAACAGGTGTGAGAGATGTTTAATTTACTGCCACAAGAGGGAGACAAATCATGCAGAGCTGGAAAATTACGTACGTCATTACGTCATTTTGATAACTAAAAAAAAAAAGTAAAAAAGGTTAATTAGAAATCCTTCATGAACATCTTTTTCACCTTCAGTCTCTGAGCTTCCCCTGAAAATATTTGGCGCCCCACTGAGGACGGTCGTCCCCACTGAGGACGGTCGTCCTCCCACTCTGAAAACCTCTGTTCTGCACCATCTGATTATGCACCATCTCTTTATTATGCTAATCTTATCTAAAGTTAGGATGAGGGTATGACTCAACACGGAGCTGATCATCTGAATAAAGATCTTTTACCTCTCAGTCATCTGTGACATGCTCAAATTTTATTGGCATAAAATCCTCAATTTCCCTGTAAAGCCTTTTACAAGGACATGGGATTATGCTGGGTTATCTTTTTTTATTTTTTTTATTTTGGCATGCTGAGATACTGAGAGTGCTCATTTAAAAGTATGCAGGTCTGCCTTACACAACAAAACCGTGTTCAGCCACGCCTATTCCTCTCCCACTGACTTAATTTGAATGAGGTTTTGAGCTTTATTAATATGTATGAAAGGATGAATGATGAGTAGGGGGGGAGAGAGGGGGGAGAGCAGGAATGGGGAAATAAAGAAAGAAAGAAAGAAAAAAAAGAGAAAGAAAGGAAGAAAGAAAACTGAGCTTTTCTCTTATTTCTCTCCATAACTAAGCATAACTTTGAGTATGTGGTGTTCATTTTATATTCAGAATATAATAGTCACACCAGTGCGGGGAAAACTTAGAGAACAATCAGAGACTTCGACTACAGCTATGGCTACAAGCAGGGCATAATTGGTATTCTTAAGCTGCAAGACCGGCTGTAAAACTGCACATAGTGAGGGACAAGGTAATTTAAGGATACGTTGTTTTATAATTATTTTCAGTTTCAGAAAAATACAGAGCATTCACTTTATCTGGCATTGACCTTTTCTGAACACAAAATAATTGGATGCTGATTCGGGTAGTTAGTTTTGGCTGTTTACTACACCTTATCACACTGTAAAATACAAGCAAAAAAACAAATTGGTGGGAGAAAACAGTTTTTTCCCCCCACTCAGTCTCTTTCACAACCAGAGCTCACAATGATCAGCTACCAACTGAAGGTAAATCTCAGTCTCAGCCACTTTGGCCAGTAGCAAACATGTGTTCAGTCAGTCTTCCATGTCCCACTTTGGCAGCCACGAAATTAAATTGGCTGGTAGAAATGACTTTTAAGAGTCTGGTGGCCACGGCAGCCATTGACAAAAAAAAAAAAAAAATGTGTTTCATGCCCTGCTGACCACAGATTTGCATTCATTTGCGAACATATTGAGTTGTTGCACAGTTGTTCAAGGTGTAGTCTGCCCTGTCAGGTGCTGTTAGGGCTCCTGATTTTATATTTCCAAAGCAAAGTGTTATGAAATATTTTCAGAAAGGAATATACATTTGTTCATGAGTGGATATACTGTTGATATCTGACATCTTCCTTTGAATTAGAAGGAGATAATGCATGTTACTATTAATTCTTTCTCATGTAATTATCAGTTACTATGTAATTATATTACAAATAGAGACACTGTGTATTGTATATGGCTGAATGAATAATTACCGGTTGAATTGAGGTAGCTCATCACCAGGTAAAGTGTTAATAATTACAGGAGAATGAGAGAATTAGTCCCTTGGGCCATGCTGAATAGGGTACCATCGAGGTAGTGGGCTATGTGTGTGTGTGTGTGTGTGTGTGTGTATGTGTGTGTGTGTGTGTGTGTGCGTGTGTG
>OMKZ01018558.1:33696-51408 GCA_900302535.1 Neoniphon sammara | reverse complement strand
TGGGCCATGGTCTGCTGACAGCAGGGAAACACCATGACTGTTTAAACCAAGATAAACTCAAGAGTTCAGTTTACACATCTCAGCACCTCGCAGTAACACAAAACTTCTATTTAAGTGTAATTTATGTTACAACAAGCAATTTATTAGACGTTGTACCGTCTAATAATGAACTTAAAATACAGCAGCATGGTTGCAGATTCACTGCAGGTCCCATCTGCAATCCCTGTACTCTGCCCTTCTGTTCTCTTGAAGTAATAAATCTTGGTGTATTATAATCATATACATAATTGTTATTTTACTTACTTTACTTATGCTGTGTTGGTCTGCTATGATAACTATGCTCATTATTGTTAATAATAGGTTTTATTAAAGTAATAACTCAGACACAGAGTAATGCTGGGGAAATTCAATCGCAGACGTGCATCCATGTACCAACAGGATCCCAGCGCCGGCGGCACCTCACCAGAAAAGGGAGTGATTAAGAGAAAATTAAGCTTTTATTGATAGGCGTCCCGCTCTTATTTTGCCTGGCTCTCATTTCACTTGGCTGACAAGGTGGATGATGGGTGTGTGAGAGAGCGGAGAGGAATGAGAGGAGAGGATACGGGGAGCAGACAGGTGACTCAGTAGTGCGGCGCGGTGGCAGCAAGGTGCAGCCGAGCGTGTGAGCCTGACAACACCTCACTCAGCGGGAGGCTTGCTTTATCGAAACCCTTCTCTCCAGACAAAACACACGGCTCAAAACAAGGGCAGCGCTGTTCCGAAGTAGCTGTACACCCAAACAGCACATAATCAAGCTGGTTAATGCTTGAAAAAGCTGTAATTTATCTTCCAACATGCATAGCCCATGTCTTGCCCATTGTTACAGCACACATACATTTAACTTATTTTGGTTTGGCTCCAACCGGCGAGAGAAAGACATTCCACCCAAAATAGATTCAAAGTGACAAAAATGTGAATGTGCAGACAGCGAGATATACTGTAGTGTATATTTTTCGTTGACCACATCTGATTTTTGTGTACTGTACATGGAGTGGTGTGATTCAACGCAGCAATGCTAAACCCCTTGCATGACACTGATGTGTACCAGGCTGGATATTGATTGACCACATCAATAAAGAAAGAGAATAAAAAAAAAAGCATGTCATCTGTTTTTCCACTCGGAGAGCTCTGAGCTCAGCTCCGCAGCTCCAGCCTGCCTGTCTTCTTTCACCAGATGTTTCTGTAGTGGCTTGATTCTTCCAAGGCCCAGAGGTTTTAGAGTTGGAGCTCTAATTCCCCACACCTGTGTTCGGCCATGGCAAACTCTTTATTTGTTCTGCGGCTAGGTTCCCCAGCCCCTGCTGAGCGATGGCTACCACCGAATAAAACAGACAAACAAGCCAGAGAGGGCTGGTTTGGCTGTTCTTCCCTGCTGCCTGGACAATTCAAGTGAAGGAGCATATTTTACCATCACCATGACATTGGTATCACCTTCAAATGGTGTCACTAGGAAGGGATTTTAGCTTTATTTTTCTCATTAATTAATCTTAGTGTGTACTCTGCTTTTAGGAAGTCCTAAAATAGGAAGCTCTGTGGACTTGAGTGCAGAGGAAACGTATTGTGTTATTATTGGAGTGGCAGAAGGTAATCAAATGGGATCCTACCTTGACAAGTCCTCTCATTGGTCAGTAGCTTGTAGCCCTTCTTGCAGCTGCACTCGAAGCTGCCGACTGTGTTCCGACACACGTGGTCACACCCGCCGTTGTTCAGGCGGCACTCGTCGATGTCTGTGGACGCAAAATCATAAAAGAATAGAGTGTTTGAGTGATGATGTGGTTTTGTAGGCCTACAGAGTTACCATGGGCTCTCTTGGCAGATTTCAAATGAGTTTTTTTCCATAGGGTTTTCGAAAAATTTAAGAAAATAAGCTCTGTTGGAAAAAAAAAAGAAAAAAGCTTATGACATGTTTTGTTCAACACAATCATTTCCAAAACCCAATTCACTTTTTTTTTTTAATTTTTGAACCCCACACTCAATTAATATAAACAGAAAGCTAATGTTAGGCTAAAATGAACAGATACACATGTTCCCCCACGTGTCCATTGAAGAATCAACTCCCCCCGCGTTCAAATAGCTAGCTAACCTCATACTTTCTGCTATTTGATTTATACTTCTGAAGTGGAAAAGTTTGATAGAAGTCTGAACAAAGATGATATACAGCTATAAAGCACGGCACTGAGCAGAGCAGGAATATGAGTTTACGTGTTTGACGTAATGATGAACGATGAAGCAGAAAATTTACATTTTGCTGGCATCTAGTGTTTGACATTTTTACTTTGCTGGAGTGATGTAATTGTGCCCCATTTGGCAGTCCTACATCGCTGTTGGGTAAGAAATGCAACAGAGTCCCTCAACACTTTCAGCCCATAGAAGTCAGTAGAACAATGCTTTCCTGCCTGTCACTCTTTAAAGCACATAAGAGCTTAAAATTGTGTGATTGAGGTGTTGATAATGTCAAGTTATGTTGTAGAAAAAGAAATGTGAAACTCTATGGTTTATGCTAACCTTAGACTTTTTTTCTTCATAAATTGAAAATCCTATTAGGAAAAAATTGGCCAGGGATCCCATGGCTCAAAAAACTCACTTTCGGGTTTTAGGACTGTAACACTCTATAGTGAATACATCTCACTGCACTGCCGACAGGTAAAAAAGAGAAAGAGAAAAAGAACTCGACACAAAAGTTTCTGAAATCTGGATACCGAAGTGGAGATAAAGGAACGTGAGGCCCAAAGGTGGGTAGGCCAGAGGTGCTGAAGAATCCAATAAGGGCTGATAATCTGTTTTGGCCGGGCTGGAGCGAGAGTCTTGCAGAAAGTGGAAACGAGCTTGAGGGATTTCCTCGCTGGCCCTCAGAACGGGTCAGATGTGTGTGGCTGTAATGAGATGCAGCCCTGACACAGCAAAGCCTCGTCGCAGCCTCTCCCAGCTCATCATTGTCCATCTCCTTCTGATTACTCCCCTCCTTTATTTCTGTAGCCAATATCCAATCGATACATCATCTGCTCATCCCAGCTTTGATGCCTTGGCAAACTTTGGCAGCTCCTCTGATTAATACTGAATCATCACAAACGAGGCGCCTGTCTCTAGAGAGGAATCTTCATCATCTGGTTAAAATAAACGCATCAGAAATGGAATAAAATAATCCCCGCCTTGCTCCATCTTTGCCCCCCCTCTCCCTCCCCCCAGACGTGCCTGGCCTGCAGCGAGCCCCTATCTTCTCGTGCCAGTACTGTCTGGTTTAAGAGGAAACAAAAGGAAAACAAACTCAAACTAATACAAGCCAATGTACTTTTATCAGAGTTGTTAGTGTAACATTATGAACCCTAGAGGGGAGACAGACTTCAATTCCTGTTTTTTTCGGCAGCGCAAATAGTCCTCACGCTCGCCAAAGCTCTCTTCCCTTTCTCTTTCTGTCCTTTTTGTTTTCTCAGCTCTAATATAACTCTTTATAGTTGGCTCTCCATTTTGGATGTCATCTAAAAACTATTGTATTTGACAAGAAATGCACAAGTTGCTTGAGATTAAGACGCCCTGCCAACAAAGTGCTCAAAAGAAGAGGATTACGGTGATGCGGTGGATGAACTGACAAGAAAATTGGTTGCGTGAAAAAAAAAAAATTACTCAAAATGTGCAGCTGGAAAGGAGAAGGTAGTGTGAAATTGGTGGAATTAATAAGGATAGAGACACCTTGGGTGTACTATGTAGTGAATCAGTGGAAAAAGCAGTCTGTACACAATTACAGAAAGCCCAATTGACATGTTGTAAAGGGAAGGGCTGAGGGGACAGACACACTGGATAAGGTGCAGGAAACAAAACAAAAAAAAAAGTAAAAGGGCACACAACGTCTGAGTGGCAGGTGGAGAGAGTGCGTCCATGTGACTGGCAATACGACAAGTGGGAGATTAGGTTAGTGACAGGTGGTGGAGGCGCGCTCTGGAAATGTGGGTGATGCGCTACCTTTGCAGGTCTTGCGGTCTGGCTGCAGAGTGAAGCCGACAGGACAGCTGCAGCGGACTCCTGTCACCGCGTCGTGACACGTGCTGTCACAGCCGCCGTTGTTCACCGCGCAGGTCTCTGCAGGGAAACAAACACTCGCAGTCACACATCGCCTGGAAAAAACACCTCCCAGATACTGCCTCCATCTATATACCCTCCCCCATCTGAACTGTAAACATGCATACAAGTGAGATATCAAGAATTAAAAGGCTTAGGATATATCAAACACTCTTGTGCAGGAGGAAACATGCGTCAGGGTGAGGAAAGAAAGGCACAGCAGGGTCTCCAGTAGACACGGCTCTGCAGTGATGAATAGGAATAAACAGGGAATGCAGGATGAGGAACAGATTTATAAATGCAGCAGCTGAGACTAACAGATGGTAATGAAAAGCTGTTGAAGAATCAGGAAAAAAAAAGGAGGAGAAACAGTCATCAGGAAATGTTAGATCTAACACAGCCAAACAGTGCTCGTCAACGAATACATATGCATGTTTCTGTGTGCACATGTGAGTATGGATGTGCCTGCGTGTTTGCTTCTCTTTGGTCAAGGAGAATTACGACCTCCAAAAACTTCTCTGCAGAGCATCCGTCTCCCCAGTCATGAGGGTGGCGCTTCGACTTCCAGACAGATGCGGTCAAAGGCACCACTTTTTCCTGCTTTCGACAAAACCTTCCGGGCATTTTGGGGATAAAAAAGCAATTTCAGCTCCCCGGTCCCTGTGTTGGGCTAGACTGATTTGAAAAAGGGAGGGTAGTCAGTCAAGAAAGGATAGCTGGGGTCTCATCTCCAGACGCTGACAAATTTTACTGAGACTTTCATTTTAAGAAACAGTGGAGGAGAAATTTGTTCTCGTGTAACAGAGCCGGGTGTGCGTTCTAATAGTTTTTGGCAGCTTTGTAGATGGTCTTAAACACTCTAGAAAAATAACACAGTTTCAAAACCGAGCCCTCTGTGCTCTGGGACAATCGCTTTAACTCGCCGTAAGGCAGCTGGTGATCCACACAACTCATCATTTTCCTCTAATAGGCGAAGAATACTAGTTGGCAGTTCTTGTAAAAGGAGGCAACACAATCTGGTGTGATTGAAGGCTTCACACTGGTTAAGGGATGGCAGTTCACACGTGGCACTAAAAAGGGAATGCAGCTGCACTGGTTTTTTAAGGAGAATGAGGATCCCTTTGGGGAAACACCTAATCCTTTTCACTTAAATGTAAAACTGCAATGCAGGCGGAAGCCTTTCAGGAGCTTAGGAAAAACCTTTTCTTTCAAATAAAAATTGAACTGCAGACTGGAATAATGTATCAAAGGGGAACAAGTGCTTACAGCGATGAAATTTTGTGATGTAACTGCTTGAGAGAGTTCAGTGGATAATGCTGTTACAGGCTGAAACACAGCAAGATGCATCAATTCAAAATTTCAGGTAGGTTTGAATATACTGTAGCTGTCAGAATACTGCGACTCTGGTTGTGATTCTTTGCAGGTGAAAATCAGTTCACGACGGATCTGGTTTCTTGTAGCAGCAGACTGTTTGGTGGAGAGGGCCTTCCAGCTCATTTCCCAGTCACAACCCAGGCTTGAGTGTGTATAGCACTGTGGCTTCACATAATTGCAAAGTGTGAGGCTGTGAGAGCTGGCAGACAGGACGGTTAAGACAGTGTCAGGACATGCCTCCAAAACGCTTAGTCAGGCAGCCATCTCACCAAACTGTAATGATCATGTGTTAAGAGGGCAAAGAAATATTTATGAAGAAAGGGAGAGACACAATCTCTGGTATGTGTGTGGGTTGTGTGCTTTGGATGCACACCAGCCACAGCGACTGTACACCAGGTTGGGACCCACAATTAGCAGTGGGCAGACTTTTGTAAGTATTCCTCAATATGATGATTCAAAATAAGATATGTGCTGTTTTTGGTCTAATGCTGAGCATCTGCAGTATATGATTCATATGGTGATATTCAGACTCTGTACAGGACTGTTTTCTCCCAGAGGCCACAGGATTTTTAGCTACAGCAGCTCCTGATTTACAGCAGGACTATTGATTGAGCTGAAATAATTAGTTGATTAATCAATTAGTTGGTCAACAGAAAATTGATTGTGTATCATTGTGATAATCATTTGTCATTCATCAGGTAAAAATACTATAAACATTTGCTGGCTACAGTTCGACTAAGATTTGCTTGCTTTTCTCTGTTTTTTGATCATTTAAAAATCAATACTTTGAGTTTTCTTGGCTCCTGATCAGATTAACAAGGTAATTTCATTTTGAGCTTTGTAAACTTCCCATAGGCATTTATCATTATTTTTGACATTTAGTAGACTTAATGATTAATCGTTCAACCTAAAAAAAATAACCAACAGATTAATCAACGATGAAAGTAATCACTGGTTGCATCCCTACTGTTGACAAGCATCCCGACTGCAACGTGACATTGGCCATTTTCAATAACTGCTAACAAAATATGTCAAAGGATGAAAGAACAGAGCTATAAGATGGATGTTCCTGACCTACTGATCATTGAGAATATTAATTATTATCCTATTAAAAGGAAAACACTGTATGTTCTTGACCAAACAGCAAACACGCAGCTAGAGTCAAGTTACTGAGAGGGTACAGGGGTTATTCAGACCCAAAAAACCCACTGAAGTTCTAAGGTGAATGCTCTCTCAATAACATAAACCACACAGGAACAAAGTAAGAACCATGGAGAATGGCCTGCAAATGTTCTCTAAGGGCGCAGCTACAAAAGCACGGTTTCTGCAGCAACACAGGAAATGAGCCTGACGAAGCATGATGCAAAAATGTGTCTCTTGCTCCTAAAGTTTCTATTTATGGGAGAAAACTAGGACAACAAAACTACCTGAAATAGGCCAGACTGTTAAGATTGTAGCGTGTGGTGAACTCAGGCTTCGTGTACATACAGCAGTGATAATTATCACTAAGTTAAAACACGACTGTTTCCCTCCTTACCTTGAACGGCCTCCTCCCGCTCTCTCTCTCTTACACGGTGTAATTAATTTTAAATCTCAGATGTGTGGTGGTTTAACACATCCTCGCAGATTTATGTGTTTGTTTTTCCTGGCATCCTTTCTTCCTGGCATCATATCCATAACAACAAAGTTTATCTTAAAAAATGGTCTGAGTTGAATTATTAATATTGTTGAAAGGCATTGCTTCAGTTGTATTCCATTGTTCATGTGTCTGCGAATCCCATGAAACAAATCACTTTGGACCGCATGATAAAAACTGACAAAGACATTGGACAGCAATTACATGGACACGTTCCATGCAATTGATTATTTCCACCATTTTAGGGCACAAGATGTTGGACAGTGTATCAAAAAATAAAAAAAGAGAGAGCGGCGGGACTCTGCACAGTGTTGAATCATGAACAGATCACTGGCTCCCTCCCCAAAGCTAATAGGCCATGATGATGGAGTTTAGGAACAACCGTGGCCAGGTGCTTGACACAGTGCAGGCTTAATTTCCTTCATACCAGTTGTATCAAAACACAAATAAAACCAGAGCCCTCGGTCTGGTCCTTGAAAAGCCATCACAGTTAGAGCATGGACTTTTGACGAAGGCTATTTACGCTTTTGCTAATACATCCTGAGAGATCCATTAGTGAATACTTCATGCGAATACTTCAAAGTGATCAGAGAGGGATTTGCTATGATTAGGGGGACATTTTTTGATGGGACCGCACAAGGGGCACCCTCCTTTTTGGCAATATTGGACATATCACTATCCTGTTGTTTAATGTTCATATGGCTCTGTGCTTAGTCGGAGGCTCTGTTTGCAGCTGTGTTTTGAAAAGGCGGGGTTTGACATGGGCAGTCACCATTGTTATTGAGAGGGCATTCACAGAAGGAAGAGGAAGGTGGGGAGGAGTCAGAGGTCAAGGGTCAGAAGGACGATGCCCCTCTGGGAGGGAGCGGCCCGATCAGTGTATGTTAGGTTAGCTTCCTCTACACCCCACACCCACAGCGACTCAGTCAGGACCCCCAGAGAGAGGAGTCAGAGGAGCACATAGTTACCATTGGGGAACAGCTGTGGGGCTGCCTGGGGCTGGACACTCCTCTCTCCTGCATGCACACACACACACACACACACACACACACGCACACACACATTGCAAAAACACTGCTTTACTGCTCTGTACACTTGAACCACACACCATTCTTGTGTGATGTAATCATGAGAATATGCACTTGATAATACAGGACCCAATCCAGTGCGGTATGTAGTATGGGGGGACGAGGGGGGGACAGAATATTACCATATCTATCTCCCCCAAAATGACACAAATAATCAGTGCCTGCAGGAGGTGAAGAATGACATTGATTTGTTGCAAGGGGAAGGACAACTTAGCGCTGCTAACAACTGAACAATGAGCAGTGCTTACATTTTAAATCCTAAATGCAAACTGATGATGACAGGTCCTTCTCTACAAAGAAAAGGGTGACATCTCAAGGCAAAAGTGGTACCTTGCAACATGCAATCAAGCACAAACACAATGCATACAAATTGCAGTGATGCTGTGCGCGTGTAGTGAAGCTTTAGGTGTAATCTAGTTAGTGTGAGCACAGCAAGCCTTGACAGACAGAGCAAGCGGTTAGTACTGTAAGCCAAAAGACAGGAACAGCCAGATTCATGTCTCTCTAGCAATACAGTAAGCATTTTGGTAGGACCATTTAAGAATCAACATTCTTGATTAAATTGAGATCAATTCAAGTAAATTCAAAATACTTTACGTGTCCCTCAAGGGGAAATTTGAGGCAAGCACGTTTGCAAACAAGTACACGCATAAAATTCATTAACACACATTTAAAAAAATCTAAAAAATAAAAATATGACAATTATAGTTAGTATGACAGTGGAGTTGTGAGTTGATTGCCGGAGCCATACATTTTGTTGCCGCATTGCCATAGGGTCAGTTTTGCACTGTTGCTTCAAAAAACTGTTTCTGTTGCCAGGAAACATGACTGTAGCTTATTTCTATTTTTAGATTCCTTCAGTGATTTTTATTTGAATAGGCAGGTCCATTGCAATTTTTTGCAGTTCTAAAAGGCCTACTGATGGCCTTTTGGAATTGCAACTATAACTAATCTTCCAAAATTTCAAAACGATATTGCACAATACAGATCACATGGGGTCCAGATGATTAAAATATGTACTTCTATGATTTGGACACTCAGAAACTCACGTGGCGTCTTGCAGTGTCAGATGAGGGATCTGAGACTCATCCGAACCAATAACAGGCCTTCTGTTTGGTAACAAGACCACAAAGCATGCACAGTTTACATTGACTGCCATGACCCAACATGCACCATCCACCAACGGTGCCCCGCATCATGCCACATAGTAGAAGACAGAGCACTGTGAGATACATTCTAACACACCAGTATGAAAGCATGGACCACCCGAAATGTGAGCACAGTGTGTTTATGTTATGGGCATATGCATGTAGGCTATGTGTGTGTTTACATACAAGTGTGTGATGCATGCATACTGGATGTATACAGTATGTTTATGTGGTTGTTTGCATGCCTTTTATGCTTGTGCTGCAGAATACACATACACCCCTCTCTCTCCCTCCCTCCCTCCCTCTCTGTGTGTGTGTTTATGTGTGGCACAGAGTGGCTAACTCTTGAGATGATTTGAGCATGTCTGCATCTGCCTGCTGTTTGTGAACGTTGATATATGAGTTGCTGTGCTAACAGCATGAATACTTCCATGGCTGCTGCTCCTTTCTCATTTCTGAACTCTCTTAATACACAGACATTTTATGCACAAATAAACTTGAGCATTTTAGAATTGAGTCAGTTGAATTTTTTACTTCAAATGAAAGTTTGATCATGTCGGTCTCTCTTTAAATTTGTGAGCGCATGTATGTGTGTGTGTGTGTGTGTGTGTGTGTGTGTGTGTATGCATTTGTTTACATGCGTGTCTTCCTTTGGCAAGCTCCACTGACACTGAAATTCCCAACCAGAGCATGCACAGTAATAATAAATAGTGATAGACAGGGAGGATGAAGAACCAACAATTCCAAATAGACAGAGCTGCATATTGCTGCCACTACTATAAAGAGAATGACCCAGCTTGGGTGTGGCGAGACACCCTAAAATGAATGAAAATGTGGCAGAAAGCATATGAAACCAACTCCCAAGATGGATTGAGAAAGGTGTAGGTACAGCATGCTGAAAGTACCAAACAGATTAACCACAAAGCCACTGACAAGGCAGACTTGTTTTGTAATCATGTCGCATGTTTCCTTTGAGATTAAGTATGCAGGGTCTCAGTGAATCATAAATGTTTCCAAATCAACAGCAAGGCTAAACAGTCGTGCATTTCCACTCTGTATGGTTGCTATGGATACCTCTAATACAGCACTTACTAATTCTGTATACTGTGTCTGAGTGGTGATTATCTCCACTTGCCATGCAGACAACGCAAAAAAATAAACAACATGCCTTGCATCTAAGGCTTATTTGAAACCTTACTCAGGATTAAGAGATGATTTCAGCTGTTTCAAATAGCGTCATTTGTATCAAAACTTTAAACAAGAGATGTTGGAAACTTAAAAATAATAAAAACTTATTTCAATATTTTCCTTCCTTCAAAACAGTGTCTTGGGACTGGCTGTACTGGTAAAACTCAAAAAAAAAAAAAATCACAAAATTATTGCACTAAAACCTGCTACACCAACTTGCAAACTGAAACATATGTATACAGGTTTGCAAAATGTGAAATGTAATTAAAAAAAATACTTAAATCAGTAGACTCAGCATTTAGAGCTTTGAAACCACAAGAGAAGTGATGTTTATAGTCATATTTTCATGATGAAGCCCCAGTCCAAGCCGGCTGCCTAGTGGTGTCTGATTGAGGGTCTTCCAGCGTACCTGTCACTCACTTTCCCTTCAGTGGCTCATTTGGCAGATTGTTTGTTTTATTGAGGTTTTATTGACTAATAGAGTGTCTGGGAGACGGAGCGCCCCGATGTCGACCGCAGAGCAACTCTCCCTCCACCTCTACAACCCCAGACTCTGTGGGGGAAACCAGAGATTTTAACTGGCTGAGTGCTCCCTAATCTGGCACGCCAAATGTAGATTTGCTCGGTCTTGGGAATAAGACTGGCTAAGACATCTAATTTGGTTGTGGGCAACTTTGCGGCATCCCCTTGGCCTAGCAATAATGACAGGCTTGGTGACCAGACCTTGACATAGGTCTGGATCTCATCAGCGTTGCGGTAATAAAGGGGATCCAAAAACATTGGGCTAACCAGCCACTACCCAAACCAGCCTCTCAAACTTAACAGCCACCAAAACCAAGCAACCACCTTACCAGTCTACTATGCAGGCAAAGCTTCTAATTCTATTACTATATTTGCATTCATGACAGTGAAAAAATATCCCATGCAACCACTGACACATCTTTCATACAGCCATGCTATTAACATGGCAAACTGTTGCCTAAATTGGTTCAAATGTTTTCATGTTTGGATTTTATGCAAGATAAAGAATTCATTTATTATGACATTTCAGTTAGAAAGGCAGAAAAATAAAGCTCTGCCTCCAATAATAGCTGGTTTCAAATATCACCTTTTGTTGTTGAATGAATGTCGGCGCTATTCTGCATGGTTGAGCGTGTGCCCTACACCTTTAGAAAGGTCTTTGCTTTGAATGTACAGTGACTCTACTGTAGGTCCCATCTGAGGGAAAGCTGCCCTTCAGAACGGTTCAATAGGCCTTATTCGTGGGATCATTTTTACTCGGTTTATGTCAACCGAGGCAAACACTGACAAATGCCAATGGAAGGTTAGGTCAGGTGTGTGAGTTAATACCAATGAGACAGAGTGGAGGAATTGACCCAAGGGCTAATAGAAGGGCTGCATCTGACTGCATGGCTGTGGAAACAGTGAGAAATAATGAGGGCGAGTGCTCAGTGTCCAGTGAGGAGGAGGCAGAAGAGAAGCCAAAGCAGATGCAGGGACCCAGAGGTTACTGGAGCAGCAGCAGAGGGGAAAGCAGAGGAGGTGGTAGCCTTTTGTCCTTGTATGTCACAGATGAGGTAAAAAATAAATAAATAAATAAATAAAAGGCTCAGACATAAAAGCATGAAAGCCTTTGTTTCAACATTGCCATTATAAATCTCATTTCAAATGTTAAATTTGCATTTGGGGATTGGGTACTCAGTGAATACAGTTTGTGCTTCTGCATTTTCTCCATCAAATGCCATTGTTTCTTGCCGTCGACAGACTCCCCGAGGTGAGATGACTCACCTACACAAGTCTTTCCATCGCTGTGCAGGACAAACTTCATGTGGCATGAACATCTGGGCCCATGGTCTGTCTCCTCACAGATGTGCTGGCAACCCCCATTGCCATAGTTACACGTCACTATAAAGAGAACATTGTTATTTCACCTGAACAGGAGCATGTACAACACTGTTTCTCTGTCCCATATTCTCTATAAAAATATAAGCATCTAAAAATATTAGGGCCCCAGCTCAGACTGCACTAAGTCCTCGGGGTCTTGAGCTGTTCCTACTGCAATGCATTTCCAAACTTAAAATTTTGAGCCTGATAATTTATGAGTGCTAATGTAATGACAGAGAGAGAACTTGAGGCAGTGGACGAGGAGGAGGTCAAATTTGCCAAGCTAACGAAGCTAACTCAAAGTGTAAACACACTGTCCTGTGTTTACTCTTTGCTTGAACCAAAGTGTGTCAAGCTGTGCTTTCAGATAACGCCATCATCTTCCCTGCTTTGATCGGTCAGGGATGACGCCAGACCTGGAATATCACTGGCTGGGGGAACAATCACATCACCGCTGAATTCCTTGTGCATACCTGGCTCCATGCTGATGCCAGAGAAAGCAACTGGAATCTGTGAGGTGGGGTGAGTGCCTAAAAACAGACGTAACCACCACTGCACAGGACTTAAGTTCAGGTCTGAACTGGCCTCTATGTGCATGTGTATTTACTGTTATCAATACCCTAGCTTTCATTTAACCCCATTCCATAGACTAAAATCATTGAGCAAAACATTACATTTGGGTATCAGAATGGTTAAGTGGTTACAGAGAGTGTGCTATGACCATATAACATGTTTGAACAGCCAGGCAACTGTTGAAGTGAGAGTAAACACATATTTGCTCACTCACTGTTAAGTCCCTGTGGATAAGAGCATCACCTAATCCCTAAAACTGAAATTGTAAACTGCACATCCTGAGGAATTTAGCGACAAAAAAAACCCTACTCTACTGGAAGAAATTCTTTATCTGGATACACTTTATTTTGAAATTTAGTACAGCTCACGACATCTCACAAATGCACGCAGTGTGACTCTGCTGTCAGTTGCACCCAACTGATGGGAAGAATAAGATGTTCGGTGTGGGTGTGCGTGCATGTGTGTCTTTGCAAGTCTCTTAAGTGCACATGCGTGCATGTGTGTGTTGGCAGGGGGAGGGAGCATTAACCTTGGCACTCTTAATACACCTGTGATGACAGAGTGAAAAAGACCGAGAGCCAAGGCTTCCACCGCCATCCTGTCTGCACCCTACCATTCCGACGCCTTTTGCCCTTTTCCTGGGTTGTCACAGAAAAACTATAGAATAACACTTCTCCAATCCTTATCCAAACACAGACAAATCCCCCATCAGCCCTGGCCCCTGCTCTGACAGGATGATCCTTGTTGCACAGCAACAGGAAGTGTGCGCTGTCCATCAGAGCAGTCCCCTCCAAGAAACCTTGCCATTTGCCCTAGTTGTGTGAATTATCACTCCTTATTTGATAAACATGTTTTGCTTCACAAGGGCTATTTTGAAGATTTGTCATGGCTCAGTAATGTCATGTAAATGGAGGAACTTCAAATCTGTTGGAAGGCATTTGTAAAATGAGTGCAGTTATCTATCATGGGCAGGTTTCCAACTCCAATCACTGCTTTATTAGAAGCCCATAAATCCTCCTGGGCGTGTGTGTGTGTGTGTGTGTGTGTGTGTGTGTGTGTGTGTATGTGTGTGTGCACGGGTGTTTTCATATAGACAAACGATGCGTGAGACAGTGATGACTTACATTTGCAGTCCTTCATGTTACGGGTAAGCTGGAATCCAGGTCTACACTCACAGGAGATGCCACCCTTTTGTGTCTCCCGGCAAATGTGAGCACAGCCGTGATTCTTGTCCATGCAGGTGGGTCCCTCCTTTGTGCCTTCTGATCGCACTGCAGAGGGAACAGAGAAACCGGGAGGGAGTCTTAGGTGAGCTATTAACTGGAACACAGAACCCTGTAGGCTTACTGTACAATTTCTTGAAACCCAAAGATCATTAGGTAAACCCTGAGCATTCATCATTAGTGGCTATTTCTTTTAAGATCTTCAACCCTGCTGGTCCCATCGGTGGGTTCGTCGTTGCTGTGTGGCTGAGCTTTATTCAAACCCCCAAAACTTTATTTGAAGGTTTCAAAGAACTCCACATGTCCTGCTGAATTACAGGGAAATGTATATAAAATGATGTACAAGACATCTAGATATTTTCTAGTTGATGTAAGGCTGCAAAACAATGGCATCTTGGGTTTCCACTCATTATAGGTGTGATGTACCTTCAATGAAGCATTGCAACCAGCAGATACAGAATACGTGACATCATTGTACAATATGGAAAAAAAAATTTTTTTGACTTTGGAGAAATATAAGGGAAAATCCAAATTTAAGAGGTTAAAATTAATTACAAAGGTGTAAAAACAGTAAAGGGTAATACAAGTGCTCAAAAGTCTGTCACACACTTGAACCTGCTCTCCCATATATGCCTATTCCTGGTGACTGACATGCCCAGTACCCCTTTTACAAAGATTCAAGCACTTGTTAGAACATGCTCACTTGTTTCAGGCTATAAAAAGGAGCCCTCCTAAAGAAAGGATAAAACTCCCAGCAGGAGTTGATCCTCTAGACCTGTAATTTTAATTGAGGTAATCTCCATAAAGAAGAGAAAGGAGGAACACGCTTAAAAAAAAGGAAAAAAAGGAAAAAGAAAAAGAAAAAGAAAAACAATAACTCCTCGGCTAAATTGTCCCTGCAGAGTTCAAAAGGAACCGCAACAAAAGTATGGGCATCAAGACAATTCTTTTTCATGAGTCATTAAGACTGGAGCATTTCAGTAAGAATGTGACAAAACCTCTGAAAAGCACAAAAGGAAGATACTGTTGAAAAAAAAGGCCTCCATAATTCAAAGCTTTACTCAGTGTGTCACACGAAGATGCATAATTTCTGTGTGATGCATAAAAGCTTGATGGAGGGAGACAACAGGCAACCAGTGTGCACTTCCATGACGGAGGCCCACATGTCGAACTGATGTCATGAATTATTACTCAGACGGAGGCAGTGGCCCCTGTGCTGTGCTCTGTACTGTAATAAAGAATGCTACCTTTAGGGGAGAAGACTGATATTTCACTCATTCACTGTGAAGCAATATCACCATTACAGATGCAGTGACAAACCCCAGCCCTCTGGCTCATTAAAAACCAAACGGATCCCTCTCCGTCTCCTTCCTCTCCTGGTGAACAGGGAGGCAGTGAGCAAGAAGACATCTCCATTGATGTCTCATTAAATCTGCTGTCGCACTGAAGGGTGTTTGGAGGTCTAACTTTCTTAATTAGTAAAGTTTTCACTAAAGGAGCTGTAAATTTACGTATTTGCATGCATGCGTGTGTGTGTGTGTGTGTATGTGAACGGGTGTGTCAACACCTTGTAAGCTCATAACCTTGTGCACCGCTCTTCTAAAGCCAAAATGTAGCGTGCCAGTCTTGACAACCATGGACAGTCGTGTACCAGCCTACAGGGCTACAAAGAGAAACTACTATCAGGTAGATGGAAATTGGCTTTCAAACTGTGGCAGAAAGAAATACTAGAATTTTACTCTTAATTACTTATTTATGTGCTTTAACGCCTCCCTCTGTAGCCTCCTTTAATTATGTCTTCTTGTTTTCCACGCATTCTGCCAAAAACTGCACTAGCCCTTTTATGTATTTTCACTAAGGGCTGATGTCAGAGACATATTTCCAGTCACTCTATACTTTAAGCAGCTGACGGTGCAAGAATGATACGCAATTTTGATCTCTTGGTTAAACACTTTCCATCACCTTAAGTCTGCTAAGAAGTGTCACAAGGTCATATAACCAACCTGAGCTCTTCTCATTTTTGCAGAGAGGGCGACCTATAAGAGACTAAGTGCATAAATAGCTTTTCCTAGCAGACAAAGGCTCAATACTGAGCAAACACTGTGCAAGTGCTTCTGCTCTGAAGGCAAAAAGGACAGGCACGGCAGGCCTGAGAGAGCTGAACATGAATAAGCATCAACAGAACAGCTTCTTTAAAGTGCTGCAAATTTCATGGCAAGAGAGGAGGAGATTTACGTAGGACTTGGAATTCAATGGTCCCTTTCCATGGCTTTGTGTCTGTCTGAGGCCACAGCAAGACACAGACATCTAGGAACATAGCAGAGGATAAAATTTCCAACCAAACAACCCCATGGGACTAAAGATTACTTACTGGGGTTGCGTTATGCATCCCAAAAATCCCCCTACTCCCTCTGCATTTATATGAAACCCCTCTCGCCTAATGCTACAGACCCATCCATCAATAACGGGTCGGGCTGGGGCCAGAACCTGGGCCTTCATCTCTCCGAGGACCAATAAAAGCCAAAGTGTTGACACAATGGCCCTTTTCTCCAGGCCAGGCCCAGCTATCACCCACCCTGTGCAGTTCCCTTAAGCTGGCTGCCAAAGGCCTCCAGTTTTTATCATTACTAAATGATGGGAAGCAGAAAGAAAAACATCCCTTCATGAGGAGGTAGATGGGAAAGTGAAGTAGAAAACTAAAAAAGCCCTAGATCATACACGCCCTGATCCACTAACACAAGCTGCTGACCCATAAAACATAACTCTATATGTAGAAACCAATAAAAAAATATCACAAGCCACTTTATAGGCAGGGAACCGGACAAGTAATATGGTCCACAGTCTTGAAATTGAGCGGGAATTGTTCAAATGGCCGTCAAGGGACATACCAGAGCGGATACCCATTCTCACACAGCTGAACATGGACAGGCGTCATCAAAACATTCTGCACTTGTGGAAAAAAAGGGAACACTGCAATTAAGCAGGAACACAAGTGGGTGTGTTCCCACTGCAAAGTAGCCACAGCTACTATACCCAGCCAGGACAGGTCATAACCTGCTGGCCAGACAGTCAGAGGTGATGCTGTTTCCAGGATCGATTAGATGCCAGGTTTGCTTGCATATTGTAATGGGGTGTGTTTACACAGACTTATCCTGAATTTGCTGGAATACAGTCTAATACACGTATAACAGCATGACTCTGGAAACAGTCATTACTTCTCTAGACCATTTAATTTCATCCAAGAAGTGATGCAATATATTTGTAGCCAACAATCGAGTTTTTAATTGAGTTTATTGTTTAGGAAAGAAAGCGTAGAGTGTCAAAGGGCATGTATACACAGATACGCAGATCCTTTCATTGAAGATCTTGTTTGTGGGCAGTTTTCAATGCAGTTGTGACTCAATAACTTGAGTGTGGGCAGTACAGCTGTGCACTCAAGAGAAGAAGCACCAAATGTACATCCTGAAGATTGTTACCTCTGGTGCATTGGTTTTATAACACTA
>OMKZ01018558.1:23696-28696 GCA_900302535.1 Neoniphon sammara | reverse complement strand
GGTTTAATTCTGTGGACTTTTTTTTTTTTTCTTTCTTTTCTCTGAGACTTAGCCACATACACATAATTTTTCAACTTGCGAGGATTGTAATACCTGAGACAATTCTGGAGGTTATTGTCCAATAACGCAGCAGAGCCACTTCCTCCCCACTTCCATTTCCCTTCAGCACACACTGTTGTAATAACAGCAATAATAATAAGCAGATGACTAGTTGCTCTGACTGTTATTCTTTCAAAATAATGAAACAATGACAGGGCGGCTATCTGTTGAGTGAAGTAAGTTCGTAGATTTATGGCAGCTTTAATCTCTGCGTCCAAATGGATTTCATCTGGAAGCAATAAAGACAAAATTAACATGAAAAATGAAAGATTAACAGGGACTGATGGCATTCATCAAGGAGGAGAGAGAGAGAGAGCGAGAGCGAGGGCGAGAGAAAGTAGAGAGAGGAGGTATAAGAGAGAAAGGGGAGCTTGGCAAGACCAGACCGGTACTCACAATGTGTTTCTGACAGCACTGACAGAGTAACAGTGCTTTGAAACACATGATCCAGCTTTTCACTCCACTCAAATAACACGGTGTTTATGAAATGTAAACATTGACAGTTCACTAGGCCAGATTGATCACATAAACCAGACTTCTAAGATCCTTGGTTTACCATGCAAGGGGACTCAGGAACATCACAGCCTAATGACTCCCAGCACAGGCAGTTATCTCCCAGCAGAAAGAGGAGAGACGAGGAGATGAAGAGACACTTAAATCTAAGCTGCATGGTCTGAGGTTTCTGAATGAGAACCGCTGCTGCAAGCCCCAGGAACCGAGGGAAAGATCTACAATCCGGTCCCAGCCTGAACTGGCCCGGATTTATTGAGGAATCCGTTGACAGCTGGATAATTACTCTTTGAACGAATGTGTTTTGCGAAAGCGCTCACAACTGTTCATTTTCCTTGATGTCGCTTGTCAGTTAGAGCTATGAGCAACGTTTACATCTCTTGAGCGGAGAACAGAGGCAGCGCAAGATGTACAACCGTACACTGAGGCAAACAGCAACAGAGGAGCAAGGCGAGGACTGAATCAAAATCAGGAATATTCATGTTCTGGAGCTGAGATTCAGCCACATAAAGAGATACACCCAACGACCTCTATCTCCAAGGGCACATTTTGACTGTTTTTATGTGTACCCGAAATGCCTGTAGATCACTTTTTACTGTGTGCATGAGGATGGTGATATGATCACCTCTAGTCAAGCAAATTATGTATCATAGAGAACGCATTTCCATTAAAATGTCTTTTGTAATAGCAAAAAAAAAGATAAAACCTGGACAATTTACAGTAGATCAAAGGAAACCAAAAAGTGTCCTCTCCAGTTCAAAATGTACTTTGAAAAATGCTTAAAAAGCAGATAAAAAATACAAGACAAGGAGAAGCAGAGTAACGGTGGTGAAGTAGTTTATA
Organism: Neoniphon sammara; assembly: GCA_900302535.1. Lineage (NCBI taxonomy): Eukaryota > Metazoa > Chordata > Actinopteri > Holocentriformes > Holocentridae > Neoniphon > Neoniphon sammara. The sequence continues at coordinate 27,244 of OMKZ01018558.1, read as the reverse complement.
CAAAATCAAACAGAGTGGAGTAGATCGGCTGCAAATTGCAATCACTGCAGCGTTGTACCATAACTTAGTTTCTTGACTTATGAAACCCACTCACTGTGGAAATAGGTACAACACATGCACAATAGTGATATTTTCTGACGGCTGATTTTCCCCTTAATACAACCACGGTGTTATTAATGTACCTTTGCGGTGTTCCCCTGTCTGACGAGTGAATCTCAGAGCAGGTTGGCTCTGTACCTTCTCCTGTCACGTCTCCATCCCACTGGAATGCTCTATAAACAAGAGGTGCGTCTGCCCCAGGCTATACTTTTAATCGTTTTCTCTTCTCCCAGTCCCCCGCAGGCCACTCTCATACCAGTGATACCTTAAAATGCTGCCAAGCACTAGATTGGTTCAATTTGAAAGGGTAGAGGGAAAACAAAAACTGATTTATCCTTGTTTTTCTCAGACTGCATATGCTTACCTTTGCTCACCTTTCATTTAGGCTTGTTAGGGCCGATCCCGCTCTCAAACACAGCTCGAGTGTGCGCAATTCGCCGCATTATTCACAAAAGGTTGGGCCAACATTTGCTTTTGTAATGAAGGTTTGTTGTCTCTGCTCTATGAAGACGCAACTGCAATCCTCATCCAAACATTAGTTTCCATGAAATGGGCCAATAATAAGGTCATGACCTTTGCAACAAACAATCCAGACAAAGTCAAATGCGAGATCAGTGGAAATGGATAATACTGTTTTCCAAAAAATGCTGCAGTGTGTGTGTGTGTTTGTCCATGTGTGCATTTACGTCAGCTTGTGTCAGGAAGACTAACCTTTAGGCCTTTGGATGCAGGTGTGCTGGTTGTCACTCAGGAAGAATCCCTCTCTGCAGCGGCACTCATAACTGCCCATCATGTTGACACAAATCTGCTGGCAGCCACCGTTGCCTTCCGAACACTCGTCCACATCTGCCAGGAGACACAGGCACAAAGGAAAGACGGTTCGTTAAAATCGCAAAACATATAATGCATTCATCTAATTAATTATCCACATAAACTACTGTTTGTTTAAGAGCCACGCTTGTCAAACCTCCCAATTTTCCCAGGAGAAGCCAGATTTTCATGCTGCTCTGCTAGGGATTCATTTCTACCCAATTTTTCTCCCTTTGATCACTTTTCACAATCTGCCCTTTCACTATATTTGTTACAAAAAGCAACACAAAAAATCTTGGACTTATAGTATCACTGTTGTTGCCGAATGGCTAATAAAATATGCTACACCAAGAATGCAGTCTCTATGGTTACCTTACTGGTGTCTTCACTAAAAACCCCATTAAGCTCGCTGATTGTACTTTGTGATTTGGATGATTCAATAATTTATTTGACTCAGACAAAATAAGTTTTAATTCATGTTTGAGATCCTCATAACCTACAGATAGCAGAGTGAGATCCAGACACGTCTTTAAATGAATATAAAACTACTATTTGTTTAGATCTGCTCCCATTTGGCACATGTGTAGGCCTTGTATGATGATATGCCCCCCTTTTTAAAAAAAAAAAATCTCCCATTTCTAGAGTCTCAGGGTCAGCAAATAGGATTAGAGCTGCACACAAAAAACAAAAAAACAAAACAATACAGTCGGGTATTGCAGTATTATTTCTCACAATACTGTATTGATTCTCCAGCCCCTTGTATCGATGTGTTGTTTATGCACTTCATGCACACATACACTGCATGGTGTCAAGTCAGTGCATTGTGCTAATTCTGTTTTAATAAATTGGAATGGGAATTCTGAATTAAACTGTTTTGAGACACTTTAATGTTAATACTCAGGTGTTATGCAGCAGGTTGTATTTGAAGCTCTATTAATATATTTTAAGTCAGTTCTGTAGAGATATGCAGTGTATTTTGATACAAATCATATTGTGACCCATGAGGCGTGATGCATATTGCATCACAAGGTCTTTGCCAATACCCAGCCCTAGTATGGCTGATGGTTTTCTGTAATCATATCACAACCCAATTAACAACCAAGTAATGTGGAGTCAAGAAGGGGAGGGTAGGAGTATTTACATATTTTATCCAATTAGAAATATTGCTATTTGAGCAAAACTTGCTCAAGCCGAATTAAAGTGTTTGTCTTAGTCTAGGAAATTAGAATAAATGAGTACATAACTTTAAAAATGAAGCATGAGAACCAGTCAGCTTCCAAAGTTGCTTTTCCTTCACTCTCAGTACAGATTTTTTATTTTTTTTTTGTTTGTTTGTTTTTTGTATGTAGTATTTAACAGCTACCTGCCTCTGCAGTCAAGTCAATAAAATATAACTTGGGTGTGGTTTCAGGGCAAAGTTCACAGAATAAAGACAAGAAAATCTATCTGTTTGGACATTATGAAAAGCCAGAGCAGTTTGTGTTAAGGTGTCCACCGAGGTTGTGTCTTCCTTAATGGTTATTTGACATGGCAGCACACCACTTTTGCACTGAGAGCCTCCAACTGTGCAGCACTAAGCCATAAAAATGCACATGCAGCACAATCCTCCGGCAAGTGGGAAACCTGATCCACCTGGGCCAGAGTACCTGCTGATGACGAGTGTCTGTCAGCCCCATGCCTGCAGGAATGCAGGGAAGAGGTAGGAAGGAGTTGGGAAGAGGGCAGGGTGGGGGGAGAGAAAGGAAAGTAGAGGTGGAAAGGGGAGAGAAAGTGCTGGCAGCATGAGAAGAGACACGAGGAGGGGAGCAGGAGGGTAACAAGCAACCATGTGAATCCACCTGAATTGCACACAGAGGCAGAACATTTACAAAGGCGTCGCCGGAGGCCGTGCTCTGCCACGGGGCATAACGTAAGAAAGGCAAACTGACCATGAGCGATATTTGCTGACTTATTGAATCAGTCCCACTGACAATTAATTGTGCATTTCCAGCTGCTCTGTTCCGATGGAAAGAAACTGCAATTCCAGTCATTGCGTGACTCAAAAAAGGGAACAAATAAATTGCCAAGGGACATCTATTAATCTCTGATTTATTTATTTATTTTCAAAATGAAAGGTCTTGCACAATGCGATTTTAACAGTGCAGATGCTTTTATTTGTCTGGCATGTTGTGGAGCTTAGCAGCCCCAGCCTCCCCTGTGCGTGACTGTACTGTGGCTCTGGAGGTGACGCTCCATATTCTCTCTGCCCCTGGAGACCTGGGCTCTGTCCCTCACTACCGACCACACTGGAACCTTATCCATCCCCCTGCTCGATGCATCAATAATCTGCTGTATACACAAGGCTTTTTTTAATAAACCGTCATGCGAAACTAATTTACTGTCTATTTGTCCAGTCTGAGAAGGCCTCTAGATTAAGTTTCCTTTCTGGGGAATTCTCAGCCTAGCAGAGTTAGAAATTAAACTTCGCTCTGTCCTCTTCTTTTTCACACAGAAATGCAGACACGCATGGATGCGCATACACATAGTGAAATGTACACACACACGCACGCACGCACACACACACACACACACACACACACAAAGCGGCACCTGACTAGACAGAAATCTCAGGGGTTGATAAGTAGGTTAGTGGCGGGTAA
>OMKZ01018558.1:0-23676 GCA_900302535.1 Neoniphon sammara | reverse complement strand
CCCTCCTGACCCTCTTAGGCTTGCCAAGTCCGCTGTCCTGTTCTCACATTCCATCAGCAGTGCTGTCTCTCTCCTCTAAAAACAATGTGTCATGTCACTTGCGGCCAATGGGAAAACCATCACTCTACAGCCAGGTGAAGCAGTGCACACTTGGGGGAAAAGAAAAAAAAAGTGCAAAGAAAACTTATCATTTAGACTTGAAGGTCAGAGCAAATGGAGGACAGTTTAAGAAGAAGTCCGGTGAGTCAGGCTTGCATTTAACCATGTGGCTGCCTTGGTATACGGCTTCAAGGTCTCATCTCTCTGTTATGAAAGAGCCGGCGACAGAGACAGGACCTTTGAGCTTACAGTAGCTGCCAGCAACCTGCAGCTGCACGTTTGCAGATAAACTGTTAGTAGCCACCAAAAAACCCAAATTCCACAACTCATATGGGCAAATACCCAAACACACACACACATAATCTCTCTCTCTCTCTCGCTTTTTCTCTCTCTCACACACACATGCACACAAACCCCCAGAACCCAAACATGTTAAGGCTACACATACACCAAAGTCCTCAACACATGCACATAATGCCCATGAGATATGTAACCGGCCTCAAAGGACCTGGAGGAATTCTCTTTCCATACCCTCGGCGCATCAATGAAGGTTTCATTTCCTGATTCCTTCATCCCTCCAAATGAGGCGTCGCCTGTCAGTAGATCTCTCCTGTTTAAATAGCTCCCATAATTGCCTGTGTTGTGTGCTGGGCAAGGCTGGCGTCCAAAGCAAATATTTCCAAACGGAAAGGGGTTCTGGCATGGCCAGGAGAAGTGCTCATGTTATTTGGAGTTAAAACATTTTTTAAAAATTCTCTTGAGAGGATGGAAAAAAAACGTCTTAATCAAGTTAAAAGGGCTGCCTCACTTCTGAAAAATGAGACATGTCTCGGCTCTATCCTTGCCTCACTCGAGGAGAAGAAGGGAAAAGGGAAGGTTGAAACAGAGAGAGATTAAGAGATTGGTTGTGTTTGCGGAGGCCATGTCCGCTGGTTTCTCAGATAGCCTTGACTGTATATATAACATTTGCCCTTGTGCTGAGCTTTAGAGCCATGTAAACATGGTGGTTGAGTTACAGAAACTCCTCAACCCTTATTTTGGAGAAATGCTCAACTGTTTCGTTCTTCTTCTTTTTTTTTTTCTAAGGGTTCAGCGACTTTCGGAGCATTTATTGCTGACCTAGAATTTTTAAAGGGGGGAAAGTGAAAAACTACCCACGTCTGTCATGAAAGCTGTCCATGCATCCATCCCCGCTGGTCGGGAGCCAACGGACAGAACTGTCTCTGTGGTCTAGACAGACCAGAGACGAGGAGGTGAGAGTACGGACACTGGCCTGTTTGGGCTTTTCATTTACAGGAGTGGACGAGGCTTGCACTCTTTAATAAGGCAGCAAATCGAAGCCATGCGCAGGGGACAGGCAGCAAAACAGCTGGGGAGCCGGGAGCCGCGCCGCTCTAGTAGGTGAACAGACGCTGGCTTGGCTCGACCGAGCATCAGTGAGGAGGGAGTGGCACATACAAAGCTGGGCGAAATTAAAACAAGATCCCTTCTCTTTTAAACAAGATTACAGGATTTCCTCCTCCTCTCTGTCGCTCCCGGAGTTCAATGACACAGCACATTTTTTCACCCACTTGACTGAACAGTGACCACGGCGCCAGGTTTGAACTCAGCCTGAGAGCACGACTGAGCGCACAGACACTGAAACTGGCTGTGTGGTAACAAACACTCAGCCCCAATCAGGCACGTCAGCTTAGGCCGTATAAATTGATACGTTTCCTGGACTCATGTCTTCTCATCTGTGCAACACATACGCTCGTAAATCACAGCGGTACGGGTGACTATTGCAAATTGGAAGCTGACTCTATAAGACACTTATAGTATTTAGCTTTGAACAATTTATTACTTCCAGTACTTCCTGTCTGTTATACTGCCTAGCGCACTGTGTCAAATACAGTGAGCTGATCCACATCTGCTATGCAAACATGAATAAAATCTCTGTTTAGCATTTCATTCTTAATTCAGCAGAGAGGGCTGATTTTATGCTATTACATAAACAAAACGAATACAGCTTTGATTGAACTCAGGTTTTTTAGATTTTGGGCCAGTCTCCCAGGTAACCATTTTGGTAAATAAGCACAGACTTAGATTTGCCGAGTTCTTTCCTAAATGAAAAACTATGAGCTAAGGTCATACTAAATGGTATTTCTCTGTTCCTCCAAAACAAGTCTGGAAGTATTTTAAAAACAAACCCCAGGATAAGTGTTTGGGTGGACAGGCTTGTGCCAAGGAGACGAGAGGCCCTGCGCTGACGTCTGACGGCTCCCAGTCTGGTGGATGCTTACATCCCTAAGCCCAATCTCAGGCTTCAGTTTCCCCCAAAGCCCCGCCAGTGGGCTCAGCTGGAATTGTTCATTTCATGGTGGATGGGACCGAACAATCCTGAGAGGGAGAAGTGTGTTGATATACTCCTCAGGAGCCGGCTAATGCACCGATCGCAAATCCGTCCCGCTACTCATCACTCCGGCTCCTCTCCTCTGAACTGTGGAGGGAATCTCTTGTCTAAACCTGATCCTTGCATGTCACAACAACAGCAAAGTGACTGCTCACTGCGGAGAGGAGCAGGGTATTTGCATCTGCAGGAGGAGATTCAGGGTAGTTACTGCTAAGCTGCAGCAGTGTCTGTACTCTCTGGCAACCCTCTAGGTATGATCGGCGACATACTGGGTCATGCCAGGAGAGCAGATAACCAGACCATTGTTCTTCTAAATCAGTCAGGGGATCCTTACAGACATGCAGGGGGCAGCTCTCAAGCATGTGGGGGTGCAATTAGTTAAGCGCAGCTCATCCAGAGCATAATCAAGTGTCATCTGTCCAATTGGATGGGGGTTATCATCACCACCTTGAGAGAATGGCCAATGCACTTAAGAGGAATGCATTTAAACTGTGCTTCAAAGGCTGGGGAGCAAATCCAGGTGGAGCTCTTTGATGACTACTTTTCCCCATCAGAAGCTGGTCAATAATACATCAACCTGGAGCCCCCTGCTTGATTAGCCAACCTTGCAACATGATCCCCGAGGATTACAAGCGCCAGGATACAGGCTCAACCAAGCAATCAGTCAAATACTTCACTGTAGATTGAGGCGAAAGATAGAGCTTATCAAGGATTTATCAATGATCCTGAGGGACACTGCCTCTGGGATTGGTGAAAAACATGATAACAAAATAAGAGCCTTTAGCAACAGACAAACAGTGCTAACTGACCCAAGCTGTGCCCCGTTGCTACTACAATGCTATTCCTCAAAAGCCCTCTTTGAAAGCTGGCGGTGACGTCACCTTTGTGTTATAGATCATGTTATGTCTTTGGGGAAGGTTGAAGTAAAAGGGCATTCATTTCCCTATAGATTGCACAGGGAATTGAGCTCTGCTAAATCAATACAAACCAAATCAGTGTTGGTCAATAGAAATCAAAGGAACGCGGCCTATAAAGCGGCACGTGGAGCCTGAGCCCCCGATTCACGCCTTTTGCAATGGGAGCGACATGCTCTGCCTGAGAGAACACAGACTGGTGAATAAGTAAATAATGAAATGACAAGAGCTCATCTCTGGACCCAAATCATTACAGCATGGTGATGCTCCAGACATATAGCTGTCACACATTTGTACGGTCTATTCTGAGCCTGCTGTTGTTTTCCTTCAGCTAGTCATGCTCGGTGTGATAATGGGCTGCATGAGTGTTTGGCAGCATCACTTCCTGAGAGCGCAAGTCGCCCGTATTTTTATCTTGTGCGAGCAATCCTCTGCGTCTGCCCTGATCGGCCGAGTCCAGAAACGTAATGTTCCAGGTAGAAGCGAAAGGTTTAAGAAAGCTGTGATTGTAAATCTATCAGGCAGTGTTTGTACAGATGCTAATGATATCAAGCGCCACACTGGCTACTTGAGAAACTTTAATGAACCGTACCAATGATAAGAAGGAATTTGGGTTTCTGAAGGACCTCAAACAAAATACACAGGTCATAAATGTGGGGATGCTGGTACTATAGTGGGAGCTAATAGCTTTCCTGCATCTGCTTTTCATTGTTAAGAGGATGTGTGTTTTGGATTATACTGACATTGAATCTTCTGTTTTTCCTAAGACCCTAAAAATCCTTTACAGCCTCGTCATGGAAGAGGTGTGGTGATTAAGCACCGTCTATCCATCAATCCTGCAGGACTATAGCCATGACAGTTATAAAAGATGTAATAAAGTTGTTATGCTTCACTACTTCTCCTCAGCGCGCCTCTTCAGAGATTTTGAGTGGGTAGCGGGTACAATAGCTCCCTATGAGGTAAATTATACAGTGACTGACATCTCACTCCACACAGACGGAGGCAGTGTGCTGTGATATTGCATTGCTTCCACCTTGCTGACTTCCTGACATCTTTGTGCAGCGCGGGGCAAGCAGGGAAGACCTCAGAAACCAGTAGCGTCCCCAAGTGAGGCACAGGCTGCGTTCTGCTTCACGCTCTAGCGCCTGCTGCCACCGCCCAATGTCATTACGGTGCCAACACATCTAATTACAAGGAGTCATGTGGTGCGTGCGGCAGGGAGCAAAGGGAGAACGCTTGGATGAGGATGTGTGTGCTGTTCCCTTACTCTTGTCCCTGCACAGATGGATCCCTACTGGATTGAGCAGAGCAAGGCCTTGGTATAAAAAGCAGTAGGTTTGTGTAGGTTAAAACCAGAGCTAAGCATTATAAATCGTGAAAAGCAGGAGAAGTAAAGAAAAATCGCTGGAGCTTTGCAGCTAAAGAACACAGGGGAAAAACCAAGGAGATTCACTTTGAAGAGCTCAGACTTATAAACTCGGTGTGAACTTTGAGGATCGGGTGAATGTCTCACCCCTGAAGCCTCGGACACATCTGTTCTATAAGGGCTCTGACTGGTCTGACCTCGACTGGGCGCCAGCTGCTTAGCCACTCCAGCTAGCTCCGGGGCCAAGGGGACTAATCTTTTCTCAGGGGCCAAAGCAGCTTAAACTGGAAGAGGAAGTCGGGGCCTAAACATGAAACCTCGGCTCTACCTCTTCCTCTCCTCTCTTTGTGGTAAGGATTATTCCCTTTGCAGTGTGGAGCAGGGAATTAGAATGAGTTAAACTCTCTCAAAAAGTCTTCAGAGTCCTTTTGCCTTGAATCAAGAGTTGGACATCTGCTGATGAAGAGTGGTTTGTTCTTGAAGGCTAGATGCCAATTGATTACTCAATGGTACTTCCCCTTTATGCCATAATGATGTGCGATTATGCTGTGTTGGAGGGGAAATGTACTCACTGATTAAATAATGATTAATTAGGTTAACATGTGTCACATTTACAGGAATACTGTGATTAAAAGAATCTGCAGAGAAAGATTTCTCGGAGTCTCTGCCCTCTTGCACACAGTTCATCTGTGAAGAACCGTGGCAGAAAAAAAAAGAAAAAACTTGAAAGCTCTCTCTGCGATTGTTTGTATGTGTGTGTGTGTTTAGCTATGAAGAATTACATATCAAAGCAGGTGATAGATGTGATTCTGTTTGATGCAAGAGCAGCATCCACACAAGCATATATTGCGATTACACACCTGCATGCAAAGCAGGAGCTGACAGCACAGCAAATGATCCACATACAACTAAACGGGTGTTGCTAAATGGCTTGGAAAATAACCCTGCTTTACACTGTAGATGCTATTGTGTGTATATGTGTGTGTGTGTGTGTGTGTGTGTGTGTGTGTGCCTGAGGAAAAAAAGAGGATGAAAAAGAAAGAGAGACAGGCAGAGACAGTGAAAGAAAGAGAGGCGAAGCTGAGGCACAGGGGCATTGTCAAGTCACAGCATGTTCATTATCAATTTTAAGATTGTTAGCATCGCCATCCCACCACCATACAAGATGTGAGTGTGCACAAAATGTTTTCAATTCCTTTGTGGTTCCCAGTCTATCTTAATCCCAGCAGTGCTTACAGTTCATGGGAGCACAAGGGAGATTGATATGAGTGAGCTGGCTAACGCGACCCGCATTTAAGAGCCCTTTAACAGTGAATCATTGTTAAGTACTGATAAGTTTGTCTGTCATCACTTCACCTGAAATATGAGATCTGCTGTAGCGAGTCACTTGTTACACACTCCACTACAACAAACTCAACAGCAGCTAACAACATCAGAGGTTTTGATATCAAGTGAGATGCATCGTGCAGCGGCTCTAACCAGGAGGGAGACGATTTTCTGAGGAGCAGCCAGGTCTGACTTGGGGGGTTTAAAACAAAACAAAGCAACGTAGGGTGGGGAGAGCGAGAGAGACGCGGGGGTCTGATGTCTATGTTTAGCAGCTCCTAGGAGCAGACAGAGCTGTGTTTTTCCCTTCATTTCATAACCTTTTAAGTGTAATGTGTGCTCCATGGGGCTAATATGAATGGCACACTGGTGAAATATTAAACCATGGGAAAGTACGGTCTGCTGACAGCTCACTCAGGGCTCCCAGCGCAGGGTCAAGCTCTTCATAAATTCGCCCCTTTTCGTCAGACAAGGGGTGAAAATGTCTCCCTTTTCTGAAAAATCAGTGTGAAGACTACCTGCTATGTGAAAGTAGGAAATAGCTAGTGTCTGAGGCCATTCAGCCTTGAAACATATATTACTTTCCATGATGTGACATGCAGACGGAGAGAAGAAATTATGCAACAACATGGATTATGACAGGTTGAATATGAGACTTGACACATGCAGTTTAATGTATGTGCACTGCCTACAGAGGGCCCTTATATAACAGTTATCTCCTTCTGTTCTGCAGTATAATGAAGCAAAGGGCAAGTCGAATGTTGCTTTGCAAATCCTGGCAAAACTTTTAACACACATAGAGAAAGCTACATGCACACAAACACATACACACTCACCTAGACAATTGTGGCCATCGTGTGCCAGGCGGAAGCCATCATAGCACGTGCACCTGTAATTTCCCGGGATGTTGATGCACTCATGGACACAGCCGCCATTGTATTCAGTCGCACATTCATCTAGATCTGCAGGGAGAAGAGACACACAGGTTGGAGAGTGCACTTCAATTTCATGCAGCAATCAAGATCCAATTAAGAATGGGGGACAGCCTCAAAATCAGCCCCAACTAGGTCATCCCATGAAATTTTAGAGAATTGGGACTAAATACAAATAATTTGTTTTTCTCAGTGCCACTTTCAGATAGTACTGATGTACAACCGACTGAGACAACAGCTGCAGTACTTTGTTGACGGTGTGCCTCCACCCTAATTCAACAGGCAGCTCAAACTGAAACTGTATCTGGGTTATATACTAGGATTTGACCAATGTGGGTTTTATCAGGGTGATGCAATGCTGATATGTTTATATTAAAGCTGCCAATAACCAATATTTTGTACCAGTACATAACTTTAAATTTGATCACTTTCAGGCCAAACATTACAAGGATTAAATGTTTTGCCAAAATTTTATTCTTGGCGGGATGGAAAAGCCACTGAACAGCATGTAGATCATCATGTGACACTAAAACCCTTCACTGAAACCCACAGCAGTAAAATGAATGGCACAGCAAGTGGTTATTTAAGGCAGGGTAACCCACCTCACCCCTTTTAAATAGCAGGCGAAAACCGGGATACATAATTGAACAATATAATAAACCAAACATGCAAACTTAGTAAAATTGTAAAAATGTGTACAATTTCATTGCAGTATTTTACAAACTGTTTTTAAGTAGCTGGTATCAGAAAAGAAACGCTATAAAAATCCCGACTGGTCAGCATCCAATACTTAATAAAAGAGTGATATCGGCCACCATACCAATGCATCGGTCTAATCCTTTAGGATTTACAATATTTCACTGCTAGTAGTTAAAAATGGAGAAATGAGATACATTAAAGAGACGGATGAAGATGAAGAGGGGGAGAGAGAAATGGAGGGGGAGAGAGATTGCAGAGCAGTATGACAGATTGAGTAGAGTTGTCTGTTATGGTTATAGTGATGGGCGAGGGGCCCGTACTGAGGAGACCCAGGCAGGAGAATGAGAATGCAGTACACCTACACTCAGCACTTACAGGCCCATTAAGGGCCGATGATCCGGGTCGTTCAGCTCCTCTTTGTGGCCGCCTCACTCTGGGCTTAATTGGACTTGACAGCAGAGGGATGGGACTGAAACAAAGAAATTCTCTCCTGTTCCCTGCCTCACCACTTCCCACTCACCAATGTCACTATCTTATCACAACGGCCATCACATTGCTAGTTTGCTCTAACCGTGAAGCACCGTGAAAGATCATGTGAGAAGAGGCACACAGCCGATTTGAATTTATTTGGTTAAATTCTCTACTAAATCCTAGTATGTCAGCTCATAAGTTTTGTTCCTTCATACCTACAAGATTTAGATTTATGTCACAGGCAGAACTACATTAACAAGTTAAAATCCTGAGTTTAACCCTGAAGCTGAAGGTGCACTATGCAAAAATTAACAAGGGTTGATTGAAGTGAGGACCGTTTAGACTCAACTGGCAAAAAATGTGGAATAAGCATGTAATTTGATAATTGAGTCTACGTTGTCTTGTCAGTTGAGTCTAAAGGGTCCTCACTTCAACTGACCTATGGCAGTTTTGCACAGGGGGCCTTAAACTGAATAACAGTCCACTTTATTTTTATGGTCAAAAATAGTTTCAAAGAGTTTTACAGAAAATTAAACAATTATAACTAGAAGCAAATATGGCACCCTATAAAAATTCCACAATTAAATTAAGATCAGTTTTACAGAATAATGAAACTAGCAGACACACTTGTTCAAATGGGTTTCAGGAAGTGACTTTACAACATGAGAGTGATTTTGCCAGCTGAAGCCCATCTGACACACAGTAGCTTCCCAGATCCTCGGGCACAGGCAGCAGAGGCCCAGTCAGCTTTGATCCTCAGGCTCAGAGGGCCCGAGGATCACAGGCTGGGCTCCGACTCACAGGGACTTAAAAGATCTGAGCTGCAGCTCGGCGTCGCACCTAGCAAAGCCTTTAAATTAATCACTAGAATGTAAAAGAAATCAATTCTAAAAAATCAATTCTAAAGATAAAATAGTGAATAGGGTAGACACAATAATAATGTATGTTTAGTCTAGATAACCTGGTATCAGAAGTACACCACATTGTACAGTAATGTAAAAAATGTGCTATATAAATAAAATCTGATTGCCAATTGACTGATTGATTGATTGATTGATAGACTGAACACAATGTGGGAACATGTGACTGTTTGCTGATTTCCTTATCAGCCCTCTAACAGCCTAATGATACAGCGCTCCTTATCATAATGCAAAACACACTCAGACAGCGTCCTCATCAGGTGTTACTACAATGAAACTATTGCCACATGATTTGGCCACAATATTTTTTTCTTCTAAAAGCATCTTATCACATTTTTCATTTTTGTCTTGGTTTATTTTTAATCTTGTAAATCCAAGGAAATCATTACACTTTAACAGTGGTGGTAAAAGCGCTGTAATCCTGTAGCAAAGTACAATAACGAAAATGTACTCCATTCAAAGTGAAAGTCCTGCATTCACAATTTTACTTTAAAAGTATGGGATTAGCAGTAAAATGTACTCAAGCATGAAAAACACTTTTTTTGAGGAGTGGTTCCTTTCAGGGTGTTAGATTATTGACAAATGAACCTGTAAGAAGTGTTTTTATATTGTACCGGTAACTGCTTTATTTACTGTGTAATGTTTTGCATATAAAAGCTTATTATGTAAAGTAACTAGTAACTACTAACTACAGTCATCGGATAAATGTAAAGGTGTAAAAAGTACAAGATTTCTTTTTGAAATGGAGTGGAGTAGAAGCAGAAATACTCAAGTAAAGATCCAGTACCTCAAAACCGCACAGTTCTTGAATGAAGTGTATTTAGTTACTTTCCACCTATGTATTTAAAACAATCTCTGCCTGTTCTATTCTAAGTTAAAGGAAATATTTTTGCTGGACCTTAAAACCAAAAGACTCGCTGTACTGATATGCTGGATTAATTCATTAACTCAGCCTCAGTTTGTTTGTTTTATATCAGCCTTGAGGAACCATACAGACGTACAGAGGCAGAGATACTTGCTGATATCAGCGAACCACTCTCTTTGGCTCAATGGAAATCCAACCTAGCACATACTTTACAATAGATTCAATAACGCAAACTTTTAGAACCTAGAGGCAGAGGGCCATGAAAAACACACAGTCAAGTAAATTAAAGAATAATAATAGAGAGGGGGAAAAATGACATTGTGAAATATGGTTTTGTAATAATACTAATAAAAACTGTGGGACATAATGATCCGGAGGCTTTGGGTACATCTGAGAAAGGCTAGAAAAACAGACTTGTGTCTGACAGGCTACATAGCCTTCCTTGGGCTATGGAAATATCTCTGACTGTTTGGCAGGCCCTCTGACTGCCGTTTCAGCCGCTATCTTAATTCTGTTCTCTAACATGTGTAGGAAATTTACTGCTTCATTTCATCTTGTCACAAAGGAGCACTCTGCACCTGGCTTTCCCCTCCCTCTGTCCGCCGCTCTCTCCCTCGTCTCTCCTCCCTCTTTCAGGAGAGTTTTAAAGCTAATGAGTTATGTTGAGTCAGAAGCTCTTATCAAGCCTGTCACTGGCCCAGGGGGCTTAGCTTCAGAGTGATAAGGCAACTCAACATGAGAGATGCTGCATGTGCTTCGATGTACTGTAAAAATCCTCCTAATGCCACCACAGAGGAAGGAGAGGTCTGTGCCTCCAAACCACGGGGTGAAAATTAATACATTAATTCAGTGAGACTTTTACCTTCACAGTGCTTGCCATCTCCTTTATAGCCCGACTTGCAGATACATTTGTATGACTTCAGGGTATTCTGGCAGATGGCATCGATGCTGCAGTTGTCAAGCGCTTCTGCACACTCGTCCACATCTAGAAAGGAAGGAACGGAAGGGATCATTGGCTGGTGAGGATGGTTATAATTTCCTGTACAAAATAAATAAATAAATAACAGCATGCAGTGTACCTTATCAGCACACTCTGAATAAGAAATGCAAACCATCTCATCGGTAAACAAATCATTTATACCTTTTTGGGAAACCACTGTTCCTAAATAATAAATACAAGCAGCTGTGTCATCACTAACCCACAAATAATTGGTCAGTTATTGATTGAGCTGTGATGACCTGCAGTTGACCAACTGCTGTTTCCAACTCTCTCTCTCTAAAAAAGAAAAAAAAAAGAAAAAAAAGGAAGAAGTAATAGACATGAATCTCATTTAATATCTAGCAGGCTGAGAAAATGTTAAAAAAGGAAAACTTGAGCTAACAAATGCTTTGGCTAACATCTTTCATTATAATTTAAAATACAAATTTCAGCATAATGTATATTCTATATTTGAATCGAAGATGGATGCCCACACTCCGAAGTCACCAGTCTTATTTACACGTAGAGTTCGAAAAATCCTTGAGTAACTGACATAGGCAGAGGCAAAATATATGGTAATGGGAGCAGTAAAAAGGTAAATGTTGTGTAATTGCTGGTTTCAGTTAGATTTATACACAAGAGAATGAGAAAAGATAAGGCTGGAAATGGATTTGACCAGAATAACTGAGAGCATGATCAGGTTTGCCTTCATGGAGCCCCTAATCCCACCTAATCCCAGTTAACTAGCCCAGGTGTTTAGGATTACCCTCCTGCACACAGGGGAAGGGCAGCTTAACAAGGTTTACATAGCTTCCAATACCCGCTCTTATACAAGCCCTCTGCAGGAGCCGGCTGATCCCACTGGGAAATGATCTGCAATCTAAGCCCCTGACTTTAGCATATTGGCCATATCTGTCTATTTCTCGCCATGGCAGTGAGGACAATGACAGTGCAGACAAACAAGCTATTCATGTGGAAAAACATCTAATATACAATAAATACCTGTCACAAGCCCCCAGGCGGCATTTTTAAACATTTATATGTAACCAGGTGAAAATGGTGAGAAAACAAAACAGCATATTAAGCATATTATTTAGTAGCTCACTTGGTAAAATGACATTTTAGTGGCTGTATATACGTTGTCCTGGAGATAGGATTACTCAAGGTGCACTGGGCATGTCGTCTTCCTGCTCACAACAGGAAGAGCAGGCTGCATTATACTGCGAGCCATCACTGATGTTTGGAGGTAAATATTCCTGTATATTACGATGAAACATTAAAATGGTCGTAAATACTGATGCATGAGGATGTTACTAAGCTAACAGCGTGAGTCTTATGAGTGATGTTTTTGTACTTTTCCCAGTGTTTGTAGATTTGCAGCACGTGTGGGTCATACAGTATTCCACTATGGGTGTAATAGTCTACTAAAGTGAAGGACGGTGTTATGTTAGTATACAGACTGCTAAAACCACACAGAGTAATGTTTAAATGCTTTATGGGTTTATGGAACAAACTGAAGTAAATGCTTATTGTGCTGAACACAGAGGGACGATGAGCATGAAGCGACCAGTCCCACATGTTTATCTTGGTGGGCGTGCTGCATGTTGAGTGAGCTGAATCTAAAATACTCCTATGATACCGAAGATAAGAGAGTTTATTTTCACTATTTGCTTCTGTAAGAGATTATTTTGATGAAAATGTGTAAAGTGATGTACTTTCATTTCAGCTGTGTTTAATATGAAGTAAGGGTTATTTACCGAGCTTGAGTGTTCTTAAGCAATGTACATTTTGTTGAATACTGTTCGCTACTGTTGTCTACTGTTTAGCATCTAATGACTATTGACTAACATCTATTAGCCTGACTACAATCGGCTGTCGAATGCGTATTGCCTTTTGTAGTGCTGGATAATTATTAGTGTTTACAAGTGCCAGTGTTCTGAATACTATCTTGAGTTAAAGGTTAACTTTACAGTGTTTGTATTACAGGGTAAGTGTTCAGGGAAAAGATAGAAAAATATTTTGTTGTGTCCTTTTTGCAATAACTGTAAATTGAGCTCTTTATTGATTACCTTGTGTTGATGGTGCCTAGGCTGGGTTAAAGAGCCTCATCTGATTATAGGCTCTTTGCTGTTAAAGCAAAAGACGTAGAGGCTGACAAAAATTGTGTTCCCTTTTATTTATGTTGGACACTTGTCTTGTCACTGAGGTTTCCTTGCATTCCCCAAATTCCAATGAATTAATGCTGTGTTCTATTAGTCGGGAGAAAAAGACCCAGAAATTTATTGTGTGCCCTTTTCCTTTACTTATAACCCGGCTACCTATTAGAAAAAACCCAGAAACAATAATACCGTGTTTGTTTAGTAATGCGGTTATTACTCCAGGCAAACAACATATTACAGTTTATACACTCAAATGACACTATTACTCTGATGATTTGTTATAGCCCAGAACAAATCCTCTGTTTCTAAACATTAACCATCAGTGCAGTGATTTGTTTCTGCCCATCACGGCACATAATAAGGGAGGCAGCACCTGGGACAGTGGTGGCACGTCTCTCACCACCAGCTTCCACAAACCCATTTAGCAATGCAGGAGCTCCTGAAGCGATGTATTGATTTATATTATGTGAGAACAATGACAATTCTCCAGAGCAGCAGCCCGCGTCCTTTTTCCTCACTGATTGTCTTCCAAAATAAGAGCAGGAAATAGCACGGAGAGGAAGTGTTTTTCAATAGTGGAGGTATTAATCATAGCATAATATCTTTCTTATTGTCAAATTTCTCGGGCCCAAGTCGCCATGGTGATTAATTTTCAATATAACTGAAAGAATTCATCTTTTCATCTTTTTTTATTAATGTTCCCACCTGTGGCATCAATTCACTTTATCTTACTAATATATCTTTTCATAGACACGGGTACAAACATGCTTGCTTTTCATGTTGAACATTGCTTTCTTTTTTTTGTTAAATAACAAGCTAGCCGTGTTTTCTGTTTATTCTGGTATCTCAGGACCTGCTGCCAGGGTGGATCAACTTCTCAAACAGAAACACCAGCTATCACTTTACTAACGGCGAGAATGAGCTTGTAGGGGGGAAAAATAACTTACTGTCAAAGCCTTTGCAAACTAATATTTTACCTACACGGACAAAGCTAAGCTTATTTTTTCAACAAGCAGCTGGATACCTTATACACCCTTGTATATTTCCCTAGATCTTGAAATCAACATACAATAATACTGAATTTCGAATGCACACTTTCACACTCTGAACAAATCAGAGTTGAGGTATGATGGCATGTGCAAGCTCGAGATTATCACACACTAATGTGAAATCAAAACACAATACTCATGTAGTCTGATTGTTGTTGGTGTGAGCTGCAAAACATTGAAATAAATACCAATTAAGGTCCTGGCCCACAGACTGTGAGGGTCCATGTTGGACAAAACATTGTTTAAAAAAGCCACCCATAGAGGTTATTGAGAGAACTCCAACTGACACATGGGCAACAACTAAAATGTGCTGGTCTTGTTGGAAACCAAAATGCCTTTGCCATGAAAATAAACATGTCAGAATTGATACATCCTATGGTTCAGTCCAGAGGACATTTCTCTGAATGCTCGAGAGAGAGGAAAAAAAATGCAGAATGCATTCAGTAACGCTGCCCTGGTAATTGACTCATGCCCAAGATGAAAAGCTTGTGTTTTTCATTGAGAGTTTCTTTCATTCTTTTGTGTTGAGTTATCAAAGTTGTTAGGAACAAGTTAAGGCAGCAGAAGTTGAAGTCTGTGCTTTGAGACAAGGATGAATAAACAAAGTCAAAACAACAAAACCAAAGAAGAAAGAGATGTTGGGAAATGCTCAGATGTTTAAACAGTTTCCTCCGGGGGAATGTGTCATTTTGGATATTGCTGCTGTAGCGCTCTTCTGGCTCATGCACTACAGAATACTAAAGCCACAAATAGCTCGAGTCTGTGTTTAAACCCACTGACATCCTTGGAATATCGGCCTTCAGTGATATTGTTGGATAAAACTGTCCTAGTTGTCTAATAATGAGGCATGTTTTCTCTACCCTGAACTGATTAAAGTACTGCTATGCACTGCTGCACTTCATGCTTACCAAAACTCAAACTCTAAAACTTTGCCTTATGTCAGATTACCAAAATCCTAACTGTATCTTGACTCAGCAAATGAGTCTTCTCATTTTGTGGGTTTGGGTGAGGGGCGGGGCATTCACAGAAATCAGATATACCTTCATTTTATCACAATTTCGGAACGAAAAGCCCCTCTGTTCTCACAGGTGGTTGCTCGGAAAGTTACTGTGAAAGGCTAGTAGTCCATTTGGACTCTGCTTTTATTCTAAAGTAGCCCTCACATGCAAGTCAGGGCTGTTGGCGAAGGGCTGCTGGCCATGGAGGTGAGACCTTGTCAGAGGTGCTTTTCCTCTCTGATTTATGGGAAGGCCCTGGGATAAGCAGTGTATTTAGCTGGGCCGGCCAGGGGGGTGTTAGCAGGAATCAGACTCAGAGGGGAGAGTGTGAGTGTGTGGGAGAATTGTAGGGCCGAAGGTGTGCAGTTCAAACATGGGGTAATGTTTACTTTGAGTGTTGAGACCCTCGCTGTTTGCTTGCGCCCCAAGCCTGCCCCCCTCCCCAGCCCATCACCTTTCCTTCAGATACAGAAATAGACTGTGTGCATTAGGGACACCCATAGGTGTACCTTTACGTGTTGCCTGCAGCCAGGCCAAATTAACTGTCAGAACTACGGACCAACCAATGGATTCAGCCAATGACAGCAAAGTATATTCAGCTCTGTTTTGTGACAGAATGACTTGGTGCAACATGCGAGCATTTGCATGATTTTCGATAAGTCAATACAGGGAAAAACATCATACTTGAAAACAGCATTTACAGATGAAATCCATTTTCACAAGCTCTTTGCAGCAGAGGAGGAAGGGCGCTGGGTTCATGTCCATAAAAGGTGTTCGCAGGATGACAGTGTTTGTATTACTGTATATAATTACAAAGGAACAAGTATTGTAATTATCCACCTTAGCACCACACTTACACTATACTTAGGGTTGCGGTTGAGCAGGATAAGGCTAAGGTCAGGATAATTACTTAAGGTACAGAATAGCAGAGAGTAATCTGAATACCTACCAACTATGAACATAATGCAGAAAAACCTCTGTTAACTAAACTAAACCCAGACATCTGAACTGACTGGCTAATCAACCGGACAAAATGGACTAACATGTTTTGCAAAAATGTAGCCTTGAGTCTTTAATCTTGAGTCAGTTGTTGCTTTTGTAAACGATCCATGCATTAAGAGCAACCAAATAGCTACTGAGGATGTATGAGAACTTTTGGAATGCTGACACATATAAGTTATTTTTTTAAATGCAGTTCAAAGTATCAAATTAAAGCAAATATTTCAGCCTTATAACCAAACTCCATTCCCATAGGGCTTGGAAAAGAGGTTTTGCACTGCACTGATTCAAGAGTGCTGGGCAACAATAAAAAAAAAAAAATATATATCCTATGCAAAAGAAAATGACAAATTGAGGGAAAATACTATATATACACACACACTATATATATTATGTTCCTGTAAACAGCAAACATATATCATCCTAATTTTTAGAATCAGCACTTTTACACTAATGAAGTGTCCACATACAGCTTTAATGCTGCTTAAAACAGTAGAGCCCAAACAGGCACAGACATAAAATCAAAACTAAAATGATTATTCCCCAGAAATATGTATGTAACAAATAAATATTACATAAGTGTTTACCGTATGTGTGCAGACTCCCAGAGCTACATGATACCCATTAATGTAATGTGGTGTGTTATCATGTTTAGCCTCACTCTGGTGGAGTGGGAGGAAGTGAGGACAAGGTTGTGGAGAGGACAGGAACTGGTTGGTTGTTGCAACATTATCAAAGCACACTGTACAAATGTCACGGATTATTAGGGTGTGCAGGGCAGTAAACTAGCCATCTTACAAAAAAAAAAAGAAGAAAAAAAAAGGTTTTGATGAAATGCAGACGTCAACATTAGCACAGAATTTAGCATCTTCCCCCACTCCTGCCCAAATCCCCCTCAGCTAATGAAGGGACACACTGTTGGCTGTCCAGCAAGCCTCTAAAAAGTTGTGAATAAAAATATCAACTGCTTCCATTTGGGATATTTACACTCATCCTTCACACACTCTAAATGTTTAGGAATCATGACCACTGGCTGATCCTGTCCTTTCAAAAACTGTGATCTCAACTTCAAACTGGGGTCCCTCCCTGCTTATGTCCACCAACCAGCAAGCCTCAGATTAATCTGAGGGGAACATGAAAAAGAACAAGAACATGCATATTAAGATTCAGCGGGGCAGAGGCGTTCACTTATTCCAATACTGTTGTAACACCTCCGTTTCACAAATTTTAATTTAATCTTCACCCTCTCACCCAAAGCTGCCAAACTGCCACCAGGGACCTGTCTCTGTTGATCCAAAAGGGATATTTTCTTACAAAGACATTTGTCCCGTTGACATGCAGTGGAACAAAGGTGAGCTTTGTGAGAGGACATATTAGTGTGAATACTGCACTCAGTTTTGCAATATTCTCTTGTTTTGTGATGCATCCAAAAGCAGCTTCTGTAATCTAAAAAACGATTCTGCTCTTTCACTTTCTGTATTCTAAAACTTGTCTCTGCGTCTGCACTGTGCAAACACTAATATAAAATGGATGTGTGGTTAGGGACCTTGCAGGGTGCCCTCATTATGACAAGTCAACTAACTCAAGCCAACACATACAAGTACGGTGCAACTACCTTTTCAATCTGGCGATTGCCTTGAAGTGTGTTTTTACAGCGTGTGCCCTTCCACCAAACTTCAGACATCAGTAAAACAGACAGCGGCCAAATGATTCCTCAGTAAGTGAAGAGTCGGGAGAGAGCAGTGAATTGGCAGTAGACGGAGCGAGTCAGCTCACCACAATGTCATTTATATTCACATCATTTATAATAAATTTCTCAAGGTAGCTGGTGCTCTAGTTCTGTGAATAAATAATGGTCATTCTCTTTGATTTTGATCATAGACTCTACATCTGGTGCTGTGCCTTTCCTTTAGCATGTGTGGCCCTAATAGACTATGACTCACAGACCTCCGGACCACCTCCAGAAGGAAAACACTTATTACAGTAATTAAGTGAATCATAGAGTAATACCAAGAGAGAGCAGAGGGTGACAAGACATACCCATGACATGTCGAAAGTCAAATCACCCTGAATCTTATTTAACTTGTAACCACTTCCTATGAGAATTGAGGTGACAAAAAATTCATTTGTACCTTTAAAGGGACTTTTCACCCTTCTTGGCATGTGTCCTCCAATGTTAATGATTCCTTGGCCTCATGAAGCATATTTTATATGCTGGAAGGGTGGCACTTAGACCAGCTGTATACCTTATATTTATACAGCCTGCGCTAACTGACATGACACTTTCCCCTCTGCACACAGCAATTACATTCATTGGTGGTTGCTTTAGCCAGATACAGTACCAACCATAAAGATGGCAACATAGCAATTACGGCACAAGTGCGATATTTTTAGCTGTTTCCTGTCAAACTAAGGTATAAAGTCAATGGCTCCCTGTGCAAGTCGTGAAGTAAGCACTATCTGACAAATCTCAGAAATGTGAAATGAGCTGAGTGAAATTCAATGGGCTGGAACTAGCTGGATGTATGCTTCATTTAAGTGTTGAGATAATGCACCAAGAGAGAACATCCATTTCATACATCCATACCAAAATATATATTTTTAATGGCCTCTCCATCAGTAGTTCAATGAGACTTACAAAATGGTTTTGAATAAAGGCAATAGTGCAGAAAATATAAAACTTAAGAGCAGGCCATATTCAGAGTGCAAACCTGGAATTAATCGATACAGCACCATGTAGTGCCCCGCACCTTTGAATAGGATTTTACCTAGCATTGTGGTAGAATTAAAAGAGAATATAACAGAAAAGATTAAAAATTAATCATTCTGCCACCTTTTTTTAATTAAAAAAAAAAGAAACACAAATTTGAAAAAGTTCATAAAAATGCTATTTTTTCACGACCTCACATCCACACAACTATAGACTGATGTGTACAGTCAGTGTGTCATTAGTTATGCATTTCTATTAATATGCATATGTAATATTATGGATACGTCCCTGTTCAACTAGAAACTCATAATGCCATGAGGCAATATCAAACAACTGAGAAACTCCTTCTTTGTTCATAGAAAAAGCTTTTCAGTTCCTTTCAGCCAAAAACTTTGATAACTTTCAAGGTCCCAGACTCGTGGCATTTAAATAACAGCATGCAGCAGGAATATTATGGCTCTACTTGAAGTAGCAGAAGTGAAACCATGATTGACACTTGCAATGTGTCAAACAAATACTATATCAGCCCACAACTCAAAATGCCGTGACCATAACAAGAAATGTCATTATATGATGATTGATTAAAAAGACTGGATGGATGTATGATGCATTAAAAGTATTTTATTTAAAATAACAAAAGCCATGGAAGGCCTGCAATTTGCATTAATCTACTGTACAGCCTGCTATATCTGCAGTGAATATACTTCCACGGCTTTGTAGGAGTGATTAAACACCATAGAGGATCATATGGTTTTCCCATGCCTCTGTCCATTGAGGAAGTTTCAAATTCATCAGTGAAGTCACCTCTCTATCAACCCAGAATGCACTGGCCAGAACCCACCAAATAAATAACTGTGCTTTTTTTTCATCTGGATTCCTTGATGTGTTGGGTTGGATTTTTCCATTACTAAGCAGAATAAGAGCATTTCCTTTCATTTCCAGCAGTCTCTAAAGCTGGCGCTCACCATCAGGAATGTAAACACACACAGTCTGTAAACAAGGCTCTCTCTGACCCCCAACCCCCCTCCAACAACACTGACCACCACCGGCCAGCCTAATGACATCCCTCCCCTGACCCCCCAAACTCTCAAAGAGAGACGCAGCCCCATTATTCAGCCAAAGGGGTCACAGGAGAGGGCGAGCGAGGAGGATGGACAAGAGGACGGCGGAGCGGTGGTGCCTCAAGCTGATCCGCCAGCCAAGGGCCTAAGAAAAAAAACAGAGAGGCTGAGAGTACAGACCCACAGCTATCTTCCCCTGAATCACAATATTCCCAATCAGCGAGTAATGGAACAGAAAAACAAATGCGGGGTCTGTGGTATGGTCCGACTGGGTTAGAGGATTAATGATGTGAGAGCCGCTCCAGCTGGCTGAGGGACGGCCCAGAGGTTCCTCGGTGAGCCATCAGCGCTTGTGAGGGGGGATCTAGAGGTGAGTTTAGGACTGGGGGTCAGAGTACCGTCAACACTGACTCGATTCCTCCCCCGAACCAACTGGGGATGTTGTCAGCACCTCCGCATCTACACAGAGAACAAAGGCCGCTGACAAGAGTGAAAGAGAAAAAGAGAGAGAGAGAGAGAGAGAGAGAGAGAGAGAGAGGACGAGGAGTTGGGAGCTGGAGAAAGAGAGAGAGAGAGAGACAGAGATAGTTCTCTAATTTTAACTGCAGTGCCACAGCAGAGGAAAGTATCAGAGGCCTCATTTGGAGCATACTGTTTAGATTTCAGCCCGATAAATAAATGAGCCCTCCCCCTAAGCTATGGGAGGTGAGGATAGTTTCCGCACTCATTATTCTTACCCTTGACATGGGTGTGAGGGTGTTGAATCTCACCTCTTGATATTAGTCCTGCTATCCAGCAGTGGGTACGCTCAGGAAGATTTGGATTGGTTTAAGTTAGACCATGTTTTTTCCCCTTTTTTTTTTCCACTGGTGCATGCGAAAGCTATAGCTTTCTCAGCACTACAACCATTCCAAATGAGGTGACAAATAGTGGTCACAGGGGCCTCGCTGACTGCTGATAAAGTGGTTTTCTGCTCCAGCAGGGAGAAAAGGTGCCATGATAGAAGCATCTCACCAGCTGACTGGTACCACCGAGAAGTCACAGCAAATCTGTAGGGTCCGCTGCTTATATTGCACATATATTGCACACAGAATATGTGCTGTATTGTTATGATTGCTGATTACATAGCATACATACATGTATTTATAGAAATGCATGCATTAAATTCACTGCAAAAATTCTCCACTTAAAGTAATTTAGTCTCATCTTTCGTCTTAAAATCCTGTTTTTCTTAAAACAAGTGAAAAAAATCTGCCAGTGAGATGAAATAATCCCATTTGTTTTCAGTGCAGTTTAAGCTGTTTCATGGAATTTTGTGATAACAAGTATAGATATGTTCAAACAAGGCAGCATAAGGCAGATCAGCCCACTAGTATCAAGAAAATGGCTCTTTATTTGAGAACATTTCTGAAACAAATTGATTAGCATTGGAAACAAGTGGGATAATTTCATTCTGCTGGCAGAACGTTTCATTTGCCGCTTAAAATGAGACTAAATGACTAGATCAGATGGAGATTGTTTGCAGTGTGAGAGGACAAGTTCACCAACTATAATTTGATGCATGAGCCAAACACACCCTGAGATGTGAAGATCAGAAACACTGACCCCAAACACACACACAAACCCCTGCAGACACACAACTGCAACTCCAGCCGTGTCTAGAGGACTTCTCAAAAATTACCACCGCTGAATATCTTGATATTTGATGCTGATACATATTTAATTTCCTGAGACAAAATGCCGCAGTGTATTTTTACACTGCGGCCTGGCGACAGAGTGGAATGACAACATATCCCATATTTTCTTAACGTGCGCATAGAAGAAACACAGTCCAGCAAACAGAGAGCTCATTACATTTTTTGTAAATCTCGAGGGGAATTAAATGTACAGTCACCTTAATCGTTTGGAAAGCACACCTTTATCGAGAGTCTCAGACAGAAGACCTTGAATGAGGAAGTCAGATTTCCCTGGGTCTGAGTCTTTGGCACTCTGCAGAGGAGAAAATGTCTTGGTTTTGCATTCCAACGGCCAGGATGAAAGTGAGCAACTGTCCAGAACGAGGGCCCACTGAATTGCCTTGGGTCACAGCCTGTGCCAGACAGCCCAGCCTTTACATGTGCCTGTAAACACGGGGCCGATGCTATATGTAGCTGTAGCCCGCCTGCCCTAAAATTGAACGAAAATGTTTCTATCAAGCTGCAGAGTGAGGCAAAGTGAAGTGAAGCCCTGGAATTAGAAAAAGCTAGGGACAATAAACCTGAACCATTCCCTCGATTTTTTTTTTTTTTTTTAAAAAAAGGTTTCCTCTCCGTAATGGAGCTCCATTTTGGGGAGTGAAAGCACTTCTCCTTCCTAAGTGCAACCATTAATATCCAATCTAAAAATCAGTCATCACAGTCGCACACCTTCATTTGTCCTCACTACACACCCACACATCAAAGCCATTTTCAAGATTCATACCACATTGCTCTTGGACTGAGTTGTTATCAAGTGTTTTCACCACTCAAGTAATGCCAAGATAATAATCTCTGCCTGCTCACTCGGCTGCTCTGTAACAACATGTACAGTGGTATTGGAGCACCACTTGTCAGGCAGATGCTATCTGAGTGTGTCTGCTGAGTGGTAGAGTGAAGCTAGATTGATCCCCTCCACCCACTCATCAGCGAGTGACCGAGGGCTACCCCGAGGCTCAACCTGCCTCACACACACTGATCACAACGAGAAAACAGCTATCTGACACTGCAAGCCTGCTACACAGACAGCCACAGAAATAATACAGAGCGAGAGAGAAGCTCCATTCGTATTCCTATAATACAAGAGAGCACATTTTCATTTTGATTTACAGTGCTACTAAAAGGGAGAAATAACACAAAATACCATTTTTCAGGTGAGGAGCTCCCTTCCCTGCATTTTTGCTTTTATTCTGCATCTTTTACAAGAATGATGGGAGAAAAAAGGGGGAAAAACAAGTCGCACCAGACAGCAAGTGGATCCAACCCCTCCAATACCACAGGGACACGCTAAGTCCCAGAGTCCTCGAAGCCACAGAGCATCCCAATAAGAGCACAACTACTTTGCAGTTTCTCTGTTTGACCTGAATACATCTTCCATTCATCGGCTGTTAAAAATTACTTTGCCAAAAAGCGTGCTCTTCCTACCTTGGCAGACAAATAGGGGCTTTTGCGTCGGTTTGTTTTAAGGCACATCCAGTCTCTGAGGGGATAAGTGTAACAGCTCAACAAATAGCATTGCAGGAGCTTGTCAGGACTCAGGAGCGGCGCACAAACCGCACAACCCCGGGAATAAAGAAGTAGGGGAGGTGATGAGAGAGGTGCGCCAAAGTGTTGTCAAAAAATGCTACGGCGTTGGCAAGATGACTGGCCATGTGGCATGCTGATCAGGGAAGACAGCGCCGTTCTCGCAATGGTGACTTTTCTTTCTTTACTGCCTCCTGCAAATTGGCTGCTTGCATAAAAAAAGTTCAAGGCCAAAAAGGATAAGCACAAAAAAGCAGCATTTTAATAGTTCTTTGAGGCTTCAGAGTTCCCAAATTACCACAGACACACCCTGTACTCTCTCTTACTTTTAATCTCCCAATCACACACACACACACACACAGAGAAAGAGAGAGAGAAAGAGAGAGGGAGACAGACACTTCCATGCCTGCACACACAGCAACAGCATATGCAACCATCCACAACAAAGCGGCCTGGACAATGCCGAGGAAAAGTACTTTG
>OMKZ01018557.1:0-20121 GCA_900302535.1 Neoniphon sammara | reverse complement strand
AACAGGTCACATCCAAGAAGGTCACGAGGGTCAAGCTCCTGGGGGCTTTCATGTCATGCAACCCTATTAACCAGCCTATTATTGTTCATTTCAATCCTTGTGGACTAATCTTGCTTTAAATGTTATTTAGGGTTTGCATGTCTAATACCTCCTGGCCCTGCAGCCCTTTTTGGATGAGGAAGCGTCTCATCCTCCCATCCTCCCGACTGAAGGGGCCCCTGAAAAAGAGCATCGTCTGGGAGCTCGGAGGAGGCTGATGTGGGTGTGCTGCATTTCCGCCGCTGCTGCCGGGGTGGAGTTCATTAGAGGCCCTCGCAGTGAAGCAGCATGGTCTGAGCAGCACAGGAGAGAGGGAGGGGTGGAAAAAAAAGAGACTCAAGAAAAGAAGAGAGGAGGAACAGAGATTAGAGGAGAAGCGAGAAGGGGATAGGAGCCTCACTGGGGGCCCGAGGAGACGGGCCCTTCCTCTAATGGGATTCATTAGGGTAACACGATAGCCCTGTCTGGGATAATGGCGCGGAGAGAAGAGGAAGAGGCCGCGCAGGCGAGGATCGAGACCAGCGTGATGTTGATGTTTTTTTCCTGGACAGCGTCCGCACTCCGCAAAAATCCAAGCCCAAATACTCTGTAACCAGAGCCGTGTTGTGGTTCGGCGAAAGCCCCAAAAGCTGTTGTGTTGGGACTGAGAGCTTGCATGGCTCTAAATTCAGCTGAGTTGTGATGTGGATGGAGATAAGGGGACCTTGGAAACTGCTGTGCTGAAAGCTCGATTGCCACACCGGGAAAAACATTTGCTTATTTCAGGGGGGGGCAGGAAACAAAGCTGAAAAGCAGGAGCCAAAATAGCTTATTATTCTTATCGTATTCCAACACATGCAGGAACGTGGAGGAATGGCGACGGAGTAGCTGTTTGGTTGCATAAATTCTGTGAAGCTGTTCCTTTTTAAATTTGCAGATTCCCTGATAAGAATGCGCGACAATATTTTCATTTGCATCTGCTTCCTCAAATGTAGCATATGAGCGAGACGTCCTGAGTGCAGGGCGAGTCTTCCTTTACTGTGTTTAGGTAGCAGGCGTGGGGCTAAAGAGACACAGGCCAGACGCCTCCGCGCTCATGCCTCCAACAGCAGGTTCCAATTCTCCAACTAGCGAGGCAGGTTAACTTATGCAGACACCAATATGCGAACGTAGCCAGGTTTATTTTCTTTTGATTAAACAGGCATTTGGGGCATGTGCAGCCGGGCTTGAGACTCTATAATGCCTTTATTCTCTTGGCCCTCGTGAGGAGAGAGGCGAGGCGGGGCGCAGGGCTCCGGCGGCTGGAGGAAGACGAGGTGAGAGAGAAGGAGGAGGAGGAGGAGGTGGAGGTGGAGGTGGACGGGGAGATGTGATAGCGGCCTGCTCCTTTCCCCGAAACCCTCTCCTCTCTTCCCTCTCACGTCTTTCCCCTCTTCTTCTTCTTCGTCTTCTCCTCTCCCTGTCAGAGCTCTGGCATGAAATTCCACACATGCCTTTAATTTGGAGTGAGGGAGCTCAGGAGTGAAGTTATCTTACCGCTCTGGAATTTTCCACTCTTGCCTCCAACGTGAGCCCAGATGCAATTAAGCAAAGAGGGGTGGGGTGTATTATTGGATTGGAAAAGAGGGGCGACGGTGGTGTGTGTGTGAATAAAACGCTCAAAATCTCAGGCGTTGGACCCGTCGCTCCGACTGTTTGTTCTAGCCAGCGTGTTTACAGGAGAGTGTGAGTGAGAGTGACAGGATGGGGAGATAACGATGAAAGGGTGAAAGGTGACGGAGGGATAAATACCGCAGTCCTTAGCATTTCAACACCCGCCTGTCTTCTCTTGAGAAAGCAGGCCGGTATGCATGTGAAGGGCCAAGCGTGCTGAGGACGAATTGAGAAAAGATGGAACTGGGTATGAGGTTGTTTATTTAGCCCTAGATGACCCCCCGCTCATTATGACACTCTTTATTCTGTATCTTTTTGCCCATTACCCTCCACATTTGGGATGAGCTGAATCTCAAGTGAATCGTGGGTAATAGTATGGTTCCCAACCTCAACGGTATAACCGTCCACTGTTACATAAAGACAGGAAAAGACAACGTTACAGCCATTATTTTTACATCCCACAACACAACTTCTTTTCCGTCTTACTCGTCCTCCTCTGGGGAATCTGCGAGCAATAAGTAACCCAATCACTTTGCGATGGATCTGACAGATATGTTAGATCCGTGGCTCTGTGTTTGACCGCCTGGCCTGTTTTTGTACTCACGTCCTTGGTTTGGTTTCTGCTCCTTTTGTCTAACCGGGAAGAAAAGCTGGGTTATAAAAAGAACAGCGACGAGGCCTTTGAAGTTCCTGCAAGAAATTGTGGAAAGGAGTGGGGAAACGGTTGAGTCCCTTCTACTTGAAATAGTAATTATGGCAGCGCTTTGATATTTCGGATACTGGGAGCACACGTTCAAACCTCCTATTCTCAGTGCCGTAATACAGAGAAAAATTCCCATTCCCCTGAATAATAACCACATTGATGCTCAGAAAAGATTTCTACTCCAAAATGACTTCAGAGACTGCTTTTTTTCCCCTCTCGAAATCTGAGGAAAACTCCCTGGGACAACGTTTTCGAGCGCTAATTGATATAGAGCGTAATGACCAGCTTTTTTTCTCTCTCTCTCAGCTAATGGCACAAAGCCAGCTGCACAGCTACAGAGAATTCACTCTGCAAATCAGCATCATATGAAATGTAGGCTACGCTCAGGCCTTATTGCTCTACTTTCGGAATTCGTCCAGGTCATGATCTCAGAAAACGACTAAACCAATAAAATATACTGGATCCACAAAAGGGATTCCGTCTCAATCGATATATAGCACGGACAGGAATAGTATCCTTAGGGTGCAGTGAGAATTGGCAGTCGCTCATCTGGCTTGTCGTCAGTGGTCGGTAAAATGTACGACTGTGCTGCAATGAGCTATTAGCAGGAAGTGAATAGGAGTACGACTTTTAGCCCTTTGCACTAGTTTCAGTTACATGAAACCCACCCCTGCTGTCTGGCCAACTCCTGCTCTCCGCCTTGTCCTGCAAATGAAAACATGGGTGTGTGCCGGAGAAAGAGGGAAGGAAGGAAGAAATGGGTTTCTTTTTTTCTTCTTCTTTTTTTTTTTTTGTTTCAAAGAATCTCTCCTTCTTCGTCTGGCTATTGAGGATATGCAGAGCACCAAAAACTTCACAGACCAATGTGACCACGGGTCTGTTTTTATCACTTAAATGGAGACAGAGCGAGGCGGAGATAGAGAGCGAGATGACAGGGAAAAGAGGAGGGCGAGGGACTGAATGAAAGAATCTGGAAGACAGACAGAGAGCAGGCAGACAGAGGAGAAGTCAAGAGAGAGAAAGATAGACTAAAGATAGAAGGCTTTGAAGAGCGTGATTTTCTGAAAGGTGAGGCGGTGAGCGGCGGTGGCTGGGCCGGCGAGTCTGTCCTCTCCCTGAACTCAGACACAAGGAGGTGACACTGCCTTCTTGCCGCTCCACAGTCAATATCAGTAACCGCATCAGACGTCACTGGAGGAGGAACAGAGGAGGAGGAAGTGCAGCGGGCTGACACCACAGAGGCTGCCAGTGTTTATGGTGTGAAACCTGCTCTCCTTCTACTCTTGTTTCAAATGGTGAATTGGATTTTTGTTCTTTGGGAGGTCGGTCTGTTAAGTGATGAGAACAAAGACACCAAAATCATCCATATATCCCCCCTGGTAATTCATTTGCTCTAACGGTCCTTGATAACATTTTAGTATTCATTGTGTTGACCAACAGAAGACAACTAGCATTATTCAGGTAAAAGACTGACCTTTCAATAGGTTTGTATTTTTTATATCTATATAGATTAGATCTATATCGCTGATATATGTTTATTTTTGGAACTATTTCAGGTGAACAGCCTTTTCTTTCTAGCTGTACACTGCAGCCAATTGCCTCCCACATGTACTTCCTATGAAGACGGAGAAAGTAGGCCCTCGTAGTTGAACCCAGTACTTTATTTTTGTGTCATATTTATTGTAAATATGATCAATTCCATCCACAAAACCGCTAGATTTAACCATAAATCATGTAATATTTTATAATATCTTACTTTCTCATCACTTGACAGGTAAGTCTCCTCAAAACGTGCTGTACTCCTTTAAAAGCAGGTCTGATTATGCCAGTGAGTATAAATAAAGAGGTAGCTACTCAAGGATAACGAGGGACTCTTGACTTTGTCTCACCACATCAAAAAAGCACTGTAATTTTTTTTCTTGAAAGCACGATGGACAGTAATGTTGTTTAAAAGAAGGAAAACACGAGGGAGACTCAGGAGAAATGTCCGGATTCAGTCCTAAACCAGTGGAGGCACACATGTAGTTCAGCTCCACTATCAATGGGCACTTCTAAAACTTATTTTACCCATATGAGAAATTGAGTCTTACCATGGGACCCGGGCTCACTGAACCATGCTGTTATTCTTGCCATGTGGCGATGAACCAGAATCTACCCTGTGACCCATTTTAGGCCCCGGTCTACAGTTCAAGCAGCCCGGCAGTAAGTGATGCAGATTGGACCTTTGTTGTCTTTGGAGGCCGGAGTTACCCAGCGTGAACTTCACTGGTTTGGGCCAGACCAGGCCTGCTGATACATGCTCTGCTTGTCTCACCAGACCCCTCACCGCACTGCTCCGCTCGCCTGCCTGCTGGGCTTCCTGTGCTGGGTCGAGAGAGAGAGGCGGGTGGCAGGCAGCCAGGAGCCAGGAGCATGTGTGAGCAATCTGTAGACTCAGACCAGTCGAGGAGGGTGGGTGTGTGTGGAGGCTGGGCTGCTGTTGTCTGTGTGTGTGTGTGTGTGTGCGTGTGCCGAAGTTGCCGTGTTTGCATACCTGCTCTGCGTAATCACATCTTAATCATATCCTTCCATGTCACTCTCTGCATTTAGCTAACATACATGTAATCATGGTCTTTTCAACTGGCGGTTGGCGATGAAAACTGAGGAACAGTATAGTCTACTGCCAACGAGCTCTGAAAGCTGAGTCCGCGTCAGTTTATTTTTCTCTTATCTGCGCTGGGGGAAGACTCTCCCCCGAAATTTCGTTTCATTTCCGTGTAGAACACGAGATGTACAAAAGGAGGATTTCTCTCCGGAGGACCTGTTTGTTTGTTTTCCTAATGCCCAGATTAGCGTAATATGTGCCATTGCTCAAGCACGCAAACGAATGACCCTGATCCCTCGGGGTCCGTCCCCCCCCTCCGAGGCCTGGACAGTCTCTGAGCGCTGACCCATGAAAGTGACCGCCCGGCCCCCTAAGATTAACCCCTGACCTCCACCTTCACTAATGTTTGACCTGCTCCGGCTGCCTCTATCCAACCCCCACCGGGACACAACAGAGCCCTATTCAGAAGATAAAGACCCACTGGCTGCTCTAGTTAGACAGATAAAGACACGGTGTGGCGGAGCGACAGCATGCTTTTGGACTAGACCAAACATTTCACTTCGGATTGCTACCCCGAGACAGACTTTACAGTTTGCTTCAGAATGCACGAGCAGCAACACGCGAGACATGACTCCGTTCTGTTTGTCCCAGAGCAATTTATTAGTATAATTTCTTCTCCACCTCTGGGACAACAAACTCCCTTCATTTCATAACTTGGAGGAGCTCCTGATCACAGCTGATCTTGTTTTC
This sequence comes from Neoniphon sammara, assembly GCA_900302535.1. Classification (NCBI taxonomy): domain Eukaryota; kingdom Metazoa; phylum Chordata; class Actinopteri; order Holocentriformes; family Holocentridae; genus Neoniphon; species Neoniphon sammara. The sequence continues at coordinate 14,413 of OMKZ01018557.1, read as the reverse complement.
CCCCAAATATGGAACACCAACAGCATGTTTGTTGTGGACGGCTTGCAAAGAGATAGAGAATTTGCAAGGGACTATTACATTGTTTAGGGAAATACTTTATTCGTTATTCAGCCACTGGCTATGGTATGCTGTTGCCAGCTTGGACTTGGCACTTAGCATGAACTCCTGAAGCTATCACTCAGTTTGTACATGAGTAATGAGTGGAGGTGTATTCCAAGAAAGGTGATTACCGTGTCAGCCCAAAAAAACACATCCCCTCCCCCGACCTACATGGTAGCCTATTAAACCGACATGACAAATGGAATGTCTTTGCTCTATAAACAATTAGCGTGTGGGATATAAACTTAAAGTTCATATCATAATTATGATGGATGCTATTTGATACTGTACTGTTTTGCGTTGCTGTCAGTGCCGTGCCCAAACCCAAAACACTTATTGATGGAATCATGCTGTCTTGATGTCTTATATTTAGTGTTTGTTATCAGGTTTGTTTTGGAATGCTATCTCAAAGACGTGCTATCGGTTTTCCCATGCTGTTATCTCCCGGAATGTGGATCACCGCTGGCTGGGATCCCACTGAGAGGGGATGGGTGTGTCCCACCAGAGACGCTGTCCAGAGCGAGCGAGGACGCCGCAAACACAGTCAAGAATCACAGTTTGTCCTGAAATGAGGAGCCGGTTTTGACATGTGGATGCTGAGACTGAACCCGCTGACACAGTGTGTGTGATACAGAGAGGGTGGAAGGGAGAGAGAGAGAGAGAGGGAGAGAGGGAGAGTGAGAGGACACTGCAGCTAGCGCCTTCCTTCAAGGAAAAATCAACCTTTAGATACTCTTCCATTGTGATATATCATTGGTACATGATGTTCAATTCATTCCAGGAGTTTTATGATTTAGTGTGGTTATATTTTTGTACCCACTGTCCTCAACCTGCCTTGTCAACTTCAATTCCACACACTTCCCAGAATGCCTTTCAACTACCCCCAGAGAACGGGCTGGTTGTGGATTATACATATACATGAAGAGAGCATTACCGATAGAGATGGCAATACTGACAGCAAGAGAGTGAGAGTTTTTCCTGTCGAGAAAAGAGAGTTGTCCCCTTTACTGAAAGCGCAACACGTCTTCTGGCTGCATTGCATTCTGGTCTATCGAGGCTACTGTCGGTGGAGAAACTGGCGTCTCTGCCTCTTGTACAGTGGATTTCTCCCTGTATCATTGCAGAGTGTTGAAGCCCTCGCTCTGACATCAAATCCAGATGTTTACTGCTGATATTTTGGATCGCTCAAAAATCTGCTATCAAACTTCATTTGAGCTGCGTTGGAAACATCTCAACATGATGTCACAGTCTCTACATTTGGCTGGTTATCCATAGGAATGAGAAAAATACACCACCAAACAACAAAATGGACCAGAAAGTGCCAGGTTCCAATAACATGTTTTTACTAGTGTTAAAATCTTTCAGGGTCGATTTTTTTTCTTGTAATCCACTGATTAAACTGTAGCTGTGTATGAGCAGTTCTGCTCTACAAAATAAACACTGGCAGCAAAATTATTCATCAGGATGCAGAGGTATCAAAAATCTACCTTGCAGTTGACCTCTACACTGGCCTACATGGATCAACACTTTCATGGTTGTCCATTTTCACAGATATCAGCAAGGCCGGTGCACCGCCGGACAGTAAACCCTGGAAGACCCACTAAACAGAGGGTGGGCGGTTGGGTGGAAACCAACCACTAAACGAGTCTTACAAAGGCCCTTGCTATGTTGGTGGTCCTGCCTGCCTCACATTTTATGGTATAGTCTAGTCAGAGCTTACGGGGCTTTCTCTGATGGGGAAAAAGGGCAGGCATAAGTGGAATGTTGTAATGTATTGCATGTGGGGAAGCACCCTGATGCTTATGTAGGTCTTTTCTTTTCCTGTTATGGCACTAGAACCTACTGTAAACCAGGCACTGCAGAAATTGAGCCAATGGTCTGTGGCCTTTATGCGATAATTCTTGGTTTTGTGTATGTTAAAGCTTTGATTCTCAAAGAAGACAAAGAGCAAGGGCAGAACATGAAGATGAAGAGGAGGAGGAAGACAGGAGAAGATAGTGAAAATGAAGGTGTTGCGAAGAACAAGCCATATCATACATTATCCCATCTCCCTTTGGTCAGTGCACGCTGAGGCTTCATTCCCCCTCCTTGTGCCTGACTCCCACCTCTGTCCCTGAGCTGCAGCTGGACTGCAGATTACTGCTGTTGACAGAGGAAAGGGGAGGTGGCGGAGGTGGCTGGCTGCTTGCTGGCTACTGATCACAGGTTGTGTGCATCCAAACCTCAGAGCAAAAACCAGCCATGCCAGGCAGCCCCAGCTCTACCCAGCAACATGACCAGCCTCTTAACCTGCACTGCTGCAGTCGTGGTTTCACTAGCCTACACGTCAGTTGCTTGTGACCAGAAGGTTGCCAACTCAAATCCCAGACTGCCTGGAAAAAAACATGCACCGAGGAAGTGAATAAGCACCACGAGTACCTCTGCTGAGGTACTCGTGGTACCAAACCCCCAACTTGCAAATTAATCTGGAGCATGTTATCTGCATTTGCACAGTTGTTTTTTTGACATTTAAGAAAAAATAGATTGAGCTGATATGAGCGTGTAAGAGTGGGTCTGACTGATACGAATGGATTCTGCTGCATTCATGGTACATGGTATGCGGGACATTATAGCCTCATTCACACTGTCCTTACCCTGAGCCAGTTGACCCTGCTCTAGGGCAGTGTTAGCACCAATGTTTTGAGGCTAACTCCAGAAATATCCCCGAACACAGCACCAGTATTAAAAGGGACCGGTGGAAACAATGTGCTGTAGAACGTAAACATTGGTCACATATAGATTTTATGGAGCACACATTAGCCCAGGGCTTCAGGGTGTGAATCTGTGTTAGTCTTTAACCCTGGGCAATGCTTGTGTGACCCCAGGATAAGTAACCCCCGGCTGTCCTTAGCCTGGGACTAACAATAGCCCTTTTCACACACTTAAGTAAGCGTGTGAAAAAGCCCTATGTCGTCACAGTGGCATCTTTGAACACAGTATCTCAACAATAAAATATCATAGAAAGTTCGTACTTGGAATGCAGGTTTCCTGTGTAGAGAAGATGGAGCACCTTGCTGCATGAATATGCATAATAATGAGGAAATGTTTTTCTTGAAACTACCATACCTCCTTAATGCTTTAAGATTGTGAGTACATATTAATACCACCCATGTGTTAATGCAAGGGAGTATGTTGACAGAAATATTTCCTAATTAATACAATAATCATCTTAATTAATGTCCTCATTTGCATAACTGGCTCTGTTTAATATATGGATATGATAATTGTAGCAAGGACGCTAGATAGCTCGAGTGCCACTTGTTCTAAAACTAGACCTGAAAAGGCATATTTTAACACAAATTTCCCAGTTAACTAGCTCCTAGATTATTCAGCACACCTTCAGAAAGCTGAAAAGAGAACATGCACCTTGAGGGTGGGGCAATAACACAGCAGTAATTCAAAAGTGAGGCTACATCTGTATGTAGTTGGCCTTGGTGTTATGGCCCTGAGCAAACTCTGGAAAAATGATTCAGTGGCTTTGTACTGCATTTGACCCTGTGTGCTGCCTCCAGCCCCGGTCCCATGGACTCGCAGTGAACTATAGGCAGCGGCTGATAATGTTAATAAATGAATTACAGTTTGACGTCATCAAAGCCAGCGGTACGTGTCGGGCGCTCTGTGCATGTGTGCTTGTGTGCGCGCTGTAGGAGGTCTAACATGTTGTTGATTGGAAACAGACTTAATTGGGTGGGGCACGCAACACAATGAAGCATCCATATTTAGACCCCGAGCTTCCTGCTGTCCCTCTTCACATTGTTTACACGTACACAAACTGCTGGAAAGGCACCGTCAGCCAGACACATGAATTATAAATTTGACACAGACGACACTCTCTCCAGCGCCATCCTAACGGCATGCAGCACCGTAGCAAAAATAATGAGGCGGGGACGGCCCGGGAGAGTTGCGGAGTGTGCCTTTAACTTCACCCCTGAGATCCTCCTCACCGCAGACCTCCGCCGTAGCACAAAACAACATGCATGGCCGGAGAGGTTAGATTCCGCTCAAGATCAACATGCTGAAAAACAACAAACGCTTTTAATCCTCTTGGCTCGACTTCTATACCCCTCCGTCTTTACCTCTCGAGAGCACTTGCATTGTAGCTCAACAAAAATAACACTGTGTCATATTTCCCTTGCCTAAAGTGATTTAATGTTCAATTGAGCTTGAAAAAGCTGGGTGGTTTTGTTTTGACACACTCACGCCGCACCTCTCCCACTCACTCCCTCCCCAAGCAGTACCTCTCCATCCCTCTCTTTGTCTTTTTGCTCATTTCTCTCTCTAACTCTGTTTCTCTCGCTGGCCCTTTTCCTCTTTTTGATTTTTTGATTTCTCTATCTGGTCATGTAAAATTCGCCAGCGATATATTCCAAATAATATCGCTCTCAGCAGGTCACACCGACAAGTTGCTTGTGCAGAGGGACTTACATTCTGTAATAGGAAGTGCTTTTCATGCTTTTGTCTGTGTCGCGCTCCATTCCTCCACTTACTGTACAGAAAACATTCATTATGAGAGGGAAAAGAGTGAGTTTAGCCTTGGTTTTTAGCATCTGGAAATAGTAGAGTTTCCTTGCTAGACGTGAGCGCGAGGGCCAGGGAGGGTGCTTGTGGAACAACTGGGTGTAGGAATGGGTGCAGATAGGCTGACACTATAATTAGTCACTGGAAGGATTCCGCGAAAAGCTAACAGTGACCGCTGTGAGTGCTCCTCAGGGTGCAGGAAAAGAGTTCCTTATCCCTGAGTAACATGTCAGAAGATGAGGAGGGAACCTGCTGAGGAATCCCAACCATGTTGTGTGTGTGTGTGTGTGTGTGTGTGTGTGTGTGTGTGTGTGTGCATACTCTTTCAGCCTTTGTCACTCATCCATCTCTCACACCCTCTACCCCCATAGAGCGAATAATACTTCTAATGTCTCTTCTGGGAAGGACTGGTGTCTGTAAGCATGTTTATGTCTGTGTGTTTGTGTGTGTGCATGCTGAAGTGTGTGAGCGATTGATATGGAAACCCTTCGGCATTGGACTTGGGAATAATTCATTACATCAGCATATCTTCCATCTGTAAAAAGCGAGCGGCACGAAAACGTTGCAGGTTTCCACTTCAACAAACATGTTATCATCACCCTCTGCTATTTTGGAAGTCTGTTTTAGTTTTGATAGGAAGGCCTTTATAGACATTCTGCAATCCTGTGGTTTTGGTCAGTTTCGCTGTTCCTCTCTGCCTCTGTTGGCTGAGCTGCAGCTACTCGCTCGCCTATCGAACACTGAGTGAGGAGAGCCCAGTGTGGCGGAATCACATGGAGAATTTTCCTCTGGTATAACAATGACTTCTTGGAGTGTAGCAGCCATTGGAAAATAATGTTTTCATATTGCATCCTCTTGTCCTACTGTGCCTGACTCCGAACGAGTGTCAGCTTTACCATTGGCTTGCTTGAGGCTTTTTGTCCTTCTCACCAGTGCCTTAGTGTCTCCACTGAATGCTGAACGGACGCCCTGTTGTGTCTCCAGATGTGAGTTATCTCATCCCATGTCAGTGGCCCAGCATGCTCATCATCACCCCTCCCTGTGAGCGGTGGATAGGGGGGTTGGGGGTGAGCTGGAGGGTTGATGGGTAGTGATGGGTGCCTGGTACTGGTTGGGGCAAGGCTTGCGTCATCCTCCCAACACACAGATCATCAGCTTCACAAACCATTACTTCTCCTTGAGCCCTTAACGGTTCGGTTGCTCTTGCAGGTCTCAGCCCATCACCTTGTCTTGCTTTTTTCTTCATCCAAAAATAGCGCTGAAATAGTGTACTTTCTTTGCATTGTCAGTGCAGACTAGTAATTAGTTGTGGTGTAATTACACATCATATAAAACTTTTGGCCGGCTGTACCATAAGCCTGTATTTTTTCCCCTTACATTTTCCCCCTTATTCCTTGTTCCCTCTCTTTCCCCTGTCTGGATCATTTCGTGTTTGTGTGTCTGGAGCACTAAATCAAATCCCAGGAGAAACTGGGAACAGCCTTCACTCCTTGGACCATGTGTACTTTACTGGGAATGTGTGTTTTGCCATATAACAGCCCGGCGATACTTCGAGAAGCAAGGAGGAGCGCAAACAAGACACTGGGATGGCAAAACACACGCGGAGTGATTCACCGAGTTGCCTATCAAGTCTGGCAAGCATTTTCCGCGGGGGTGATCCATCTGAACACACATGCTCGGAGCAGATCTGTCATCCAAATGATATGTGTGGCGATATAAATCAAACATGATGATTTAAGAGGGAGTGTTTTGTGCAGGGAGATTCAGTATCAGGGCTGCAGGCAGATGATGTGAATCGGATCCCCATAACTCTGCTATTACCCATAATTCTTCAACTGTTAAAGCACAGAAGAAGACGGGCATTGGTCACACGGCCATTCTCATGCGTCGCTTCTCTCTGAAGTGTACTGATGTCATCTCTGGCATGAGCAGCCCTGATCTGGACACATCAAATTAGCTATGCTGTCTGCATGAAAGCACTTATCTGCATGACTCATATACCAAACAGGGGTCAAATGTCTCACCCATGGGCACCTCATCTCCCACCCTCTTAAAGCATCAATATCTTATCAAATTCAGATGATTAAAGATATACTTTGCTACCCGGGATTATTTCCAAAATATGACCTGTATGCAATCAAGGTCACATGTAGCTGCTACACTTTGCAGGTGCACAGAAAGTTGAATGAATAAGAAACTAAGCTAGGTGGTAAAATAAACCGGTATTTCTTGCAGTGGTAGGACGGCCTGGTGGTTAGAGAGACCATCTTGTAATTGGAGAGTCACAGGTTTGATTCCTCCAACAGCCAATGTGTCCATCTGGTCGTGTCCTTGAGCAAGACGCTGCTCCCTCCCCATTCACTCACTCAAAGTCCCAGTGGACTCTTGCCAGTGAAATGCCTTAAATATAAAAAGGAAATATGTGAAGTGTTCTCCTAGTGGGGTCCAATGACCTTGCAGGGTTCTTTGGGAGATCCCAGGCGGGCAACAGCAAAATAAGGAAAGGCTTATTTTCATTCACCAATTGGAACAAGTAGAAAATGGGTATATCATTACCTCATTGGTTCCACTCCCACCAATTATTTCACCACTTTTAAACACTATAAGCTTAAACCAGATTAAACAAGGTCTTAGCAAAGCAAAGAAAGAGAAGCTGATGAGGTCCGCAGCCAGATGGCTTACTGTTTTGTAGTTCTTGGCTAAATATCTCAGATCCTCTGAAACAAGCAATTAACTACGAGGGTTGTATTGATGCATACTGTTTCCTCGGCGCACTGCAGTCTCTCTTTTTCCAAACTGCTCTGTACATTCCTTTCATTGCCACAGAGCCAGCCTGGTTGAATTTATTACATGTTAAAAATCATGGCCATGCGGAGGAAAAATCACTCTAAAATACTTGAGTATTGTTTAAAAACACCACAGGTGATATACTTTGCATTTCTGGGCCTATTTTGTTCTTTGGTGGTGTGTGTTTTTTTTAAATGGTTAACTGGTCAAATCCCTAAGAAGATGTGACATCATGTCATGATATTGCAGCTACAGTGGAGACTGATGGTAGAAAATGTCTCTTAAACATCAGTGGTAAATGGCTGACTTTGGTCAGTAACAAAGAACAGCCGCTTCTTTCTGGACTCACCATTTTTCACCAAAGTTCAACAATCACACAAGAAGAAATCTATCATTGAAGAGGTAGAGATACTAATTTCCCCACCAACAGTTGTCCCAATAGACCAGAATGCAATGCAGCCACGGGACATGCTGCTTTTTGAGCAAGTGGGACGACTCTCACCTCCTCTCAAGTGGAAAACCTCTAGTTCTGCTATTGCCATTGCTCTCTCCACCTACACCTGTAACCCACAGCTGAATGCAGCCACTTCATGTCCATTTGCACGGGTTTGTTGAAAGACATTGTGGAAAATGTAGTAAATCACTAACTTGAGTAGAAGAACACACGGCAGGTGAAGAGATAGTTGCTCAACAAAAAAAAAAAAGTAAATTTAACTCCTAGAATGCACTGAATGGCGCAGGTTGATGATATATAACAGTATAATAATGGTGGAATTTTCCTTTAAAGATGGCAGGTAGACAGTAGAAAATGCAGCAGTGTGCAACACGGTATTTACAAAAGCAACTCCTACACAAAGCCTACGCAACATGAATGTAGTTGTCCGCTTGGTTCCGGATCAAGGTGGATCAAAGTGAATCTCTGCATCAACATCGGGCAGCTGTTCACACCATCGGTTCAGAGGTGAGGGGGCTTTACATGATCCTCATGTGTTGAGAGTGGCCTCTGTGCCCTCTTCCCCACAGATCTCTTACCTTAGAGCAATAACCAGAATCCACAGACGGACCAAAACAAAAAAAGAGAAAGCCCCGGTCGGCCCTTCAGATCTCCTGAGCAGATGCCTCTGGGTGGTGCGATACCGCCAGGGAGGCTCAGACCTCATACAGACAGGCCCTCTCCACATCTGTCATGTGTTACAGTAGGCACTTTACTCCGTCAAAACCCAGCCGTTTAGGGATTTGCTTTGTTGGTGTGGAGCCGGTTTGATCACAGTCATGTTACGAGGGAAGAGGTCTGAAAATCATATTCAAGGGGATTCTGTGCACGTGTGTGACAGTGTGTTTTTTTTATTGTTCTGGAGAAGTGCACCATCGCTTTATTGTTTTTTCAAATTTCTCTCTCCCTCTTTAGCTAGTTGCTGACCAGTTGCTGTGAAATCACGGCCTAGAAAAATAGAAGCTTTCCGGAGGAAGAAACTGAGTAGATTAGATAACCAGAGTTGGGATATGATGCGGTGACCTCACTCCTCCACAGAGTGTATTCATATCACCAAAAAGCAATCATCTCTTAACATGTGATGGGTGAGTAACAGATTTTGTCCTCAAATACGCTTTGTATTCAGACATTTTGTTATGGACAAAAGACAACTCTGTTACTCATAAATAAACAAGGAGCACATGTCCCTAATCAGTGACCGACAATACCCCAAATGTTGACAATGGTTTCATGCAGTTGGTTTGCATTTTTGTTCAAGGCAATTGTGATGGATAGAGGAATGTAACACAGCAACAGTTTTGTGTTAGCGTTACACTGTGGTGCAATTGTTTGGGTTTAGGGCAGCTCCTGTGGTTCAATGAGATAGATTCAGAGGATGCAGTGGCCACTGGATAGTCTGGCGTTCCTGAAATAGTCTTAATTATAGGCCTGGAGATGGATTCTGATGGGAAATGGACAATTTTGGTCCATGAAGGCCGCAAATGCACAGTTATTATAGCCGAGCCAAGTTTAGCACATTCTTTCTGTATGAAAATGTGTCCAACTTTTGTAATGAGTTAGTTAAAGGTAGACTATAACCAGCAAAACACATTCTTTGGTATTCTGTATAGAAAATGTTTCACCACCCATGTAGCTTTCAAATGGTCTGGCAAGCTTCATTTTCTGCTGCCAAGAAGATAAGTTAAATCATCGTAGTTATTTAACAAAAGAGAACTTAAAAGTCTCTTCTGGCCAACTCTTGGATGACCGGCGGCCATAAATTAGGCAGATCACAGAAAGGACCGTGTTTGCCAGGTGGCACTGTAACCCCCTGATGGCAATCTGTCTAGCCAATGCCAAGCTTGAGAAAGTGGCCGCACCATCTATATTAGGATTGCTACAATTACAGCCTTCCAAAGCCCATTACCTGCTATTCTATTTAAAGCTACTGTAGCGAGCCTCTTTTCACACTGGCCTTATCAGAGGGAACTTGATGAGATGAATCCAGGTAAAAGCCATTGTCCCCTATTGATTTCCCTTATACCAATCACAAAGGAGGAGATGTACATGAAGAAAAGAGGAACGAGTTATAGAGGGGTTTTTAAACTGTCAATTGAGATGTAGATTGTGAAAAAAGGGGGTGCAACCTAGTATCATGAGGACGTCCCTGATACTTTGTACATTAAGTGTAGTTTTATTATATCCAAAAAAGTTTTATCTCCAGATATGAAATTACCCAGCCTCAGCTTTTCTAATTTCCTGTTCTATACAAAACCCAGCTCCTGCACTGTATATTGTGTCTCACTTATGATTCATGAATTCAGATTGGACTTTTCTCTGGCGCTGGTATTGCTCAGTGAATAGAGGATCAGAAGTTATCCCCTGAAATCCTCTACACCTACCGAATCAGGGTGTAGACCAGAGATCAGAGGAGGGGTGCGGCAGCTGTACCAGCCCACAGCGGGCAGCACAGCCCACCAAGCTAAGAGACGCTCAACCTCAAAACCTCAACTGGCAAATGGAGTGATGACATCACCGTCTCTGCACCACATTTCAGCGCGTTGCATATGAGCTGCATATGTATTGCACAATGGAAAACAGGCCCCAGCCAGGTTGCTCAGTGCAGCACAGGCAGCACGCACTCCATGAACACAAGGAGCGGTGGAAGTGCTGACCTTCTGTGATATTGAGCAGATGCCAGTGAGTCACAGGCCAAATTAAATGATATGCCTTTTCCAAACTATTTTACAGAGCAGTTAGAGTATCTCATATCACTCCCATTGTTCTTGTCAGGCTCCCCTTGCTTCTCTCACTTTCTCCCTGTCTTAACATGTCGTGCAGTCAAAAGTCATAACCTCAGCTATCTAAATGTCTATATTTTATTGGACATACTGTGTGCAAGTGCCACAGGGAACCAAAACACCACTGTCTCTTCCACTCTGCAAATTTCTTCTGAGTGTTTTTGCCTCCATATACTACTGGCCACAGGATATGTTAAGTCAACAAGCTGGAACAATGGCTAAATGTACAGGAAGGGAGATAAGCATCGAGTAGGTAATTTGAAGTTAAGCGGACTTACTGTAAACATGACTGGTATTGTTAGGGGTCTATTGCCAAGGGAACACATTAACAGCTGTGAACAGGCAAAGTGGCCATTACAAATAAATTATGGGATGCATTTCAGTGGCAAGATGAGTGAATCCTAGACAGTCTTCCAGTGAAATTATTTCCACTGTGGGAATACAAAGGCTAGGGCTGCCAGAAGCCTGCCAGCCTCCCTTAGTTTCAGGGGAATTCAGTGATATGCAACATCTGTGTCAATATTATGGAGGTTTTTGGGGGTCCTCTGTTCTTTTTAAGTGGTGGAAAAAGAGAACAACTTTCAGCTACGTATGGAGGACTTGAAGCCAGAGGGGCGTAAGATGGTTTTAGCAAACTTTACAGAAGAGCCAAAACAAAGAAGTGGACCTAACTTTGTCCAGCTGTTGTAAATATCTTTTGGTAGTGATGATGTTATCATATACATGTACAAATTAAGAGATAAATAGACATTCACTGTATTAAACAGATCTCCTCAAGAGCTTTTACTTGATAATAATGGCTGAAGATAATCAGTGATGTAGTGGAGGGGAAACACAGGTTGGTATTATATTTACTGGAATGTGTTCTGAGGGTACATTCCCTAAACCTAACCCTAACCCCAACATGACCCTAATCCTAACCTTAACCCTAAACTATGCAATGCTGCCCTCAGAACATATTTCAAAATGCTGCCCTCAGAACACATTCCGATAAAAATAATATCAATCTCCGGGGGAAACCCAATTAAACTTGGCTCGCCCACATCTGGATTTGCAAAAGAGAGTTTATCACCTTTTCAGGCTGATATTAAATAAATCTTTATTAATAATAAAAATAATACTAGGTATATAGTGCGGTATCAAATGTGTGTAAATTATATATCATAAGATTTAAAAGGTTGTCTGTCTTATGAAGGTCACTGATTCTAGGGCAGATAATGCCCTCTATCTATCTATCTATCTATCTAGTCTGCCAAGTTTGTCATCCACCAGCCATTTACCAACCGACCATGCATGGATTTATTGCCCCCATTAAACAGGGCCATTTCTGCTGAAGAGTTTGATTACTTTCTATTGAAATGCTGAGTGTCAAGTGTCCTTATTGCTAAGCAGCATCCAGCTGCCTCCCCACAGGAGCAGAGGGCTGTTTCCTCAGTGCTGTGCTGTGTAGAGGGGCTGTTCCCTCAGCAGATCCAGGCTCAGTCCGTCCAGAGCAGCGGCAGGGATGAGCGCTGGGGACTAGGCGGCAACGCAACGACGCATTTCACAGGTAAAAGTGGCTCTGGGTCGAGCGGTACACCGTGTTTAATTCAGGCACAACCGTGTGCCAGCCACGGTTGGGGTTCATTTTTCATTTTACGACGCATGCCGACGGCTGAGGAGGCAGGCTACTGTGCGGAGTAAACAGAGGTTGAGAGTCGCATCTGCTTTGCGTTCAACATTACAGCGGTCCCTCAACTTGCAGCCAAGCCAAGCCAGCTACCTCCTGCCTCTGCCTGCTGTGCCGGGATTAGAGGATTTAGGACAACACAGTGACACTTTCGGGACACGGCGTCAGAGGGTGAAAGTCTGAAGAGGTGGCATATTGTATTTTCAACTTGAGGCAGTGTGGTGGTGAGTGCCACTATATGCGGACTAGCTCCTATCAGCTGAAGGTTAAAGACTGCTGATGGAATTAGCCTGGCTAGCGCTAGCCCCGATTCGTGCCGCTCTTCTGCTATGGAAGAACGTCACGCCAATGTCCACTGAAATATCACGCATTTCATTTTGTCCTTGCTTACAGGTAAATGGATGTACCAGGTAGAACATTAGCAACGACTTTTTAGAAATCATTAAGACACACTCTTTTATTCGGTGTGAATCCAATACATTAAGCAGGTATTACATAATTGCAGTTTCAACTTCTAGAATTGGTTCGCCTGTTATTTCCACTATTCTATCCTCCCACAATATGCTGTGGTGGGCGGCAGCAAGCAGTGTAAGCCAATTTTAAAAACTCACATTTTATTGAAATAAAGGACTGCTTTGTGGGTCACCTCTATGCCGAATGTACCAGAGGACTCATGATCATACATACAGTGTCATACCAGTATTTACCTGTGCCTTTAAGCAAGGCAACCTTAAACTGCCAGATGTTTTAACTGACTTTGGCGTGCCGTCTCCATCCGAGGGAGAACGGCGCGTATCGGGGCCAGGCTAGCATGCTACGGCAGCTACCTGCAACGGAGCCAGCCGGGCTAGCATCCTGCCAAGCCTGTCAATCAATTTTGTTAACGACATGATGACAACACTCAAGTCCAATGATATCTGGCTCTTCGTGTAAGGTCGGATGCTTTGGAACAACAAATGGCGAAAGGGAGTGAGCTTTCAAATAGCCCTTGGCAAATGGTCTGCCAAGTTTAGGCTGCTTTGATGTTTGCATGTTGTCACTTTGTCACACCTGCAGCATGTTTGCACGATGATGGCTTCTGCTTGACCGCTCATCTCCTTCCCCCAGTCTTCAGCATGCATTGCCTTATTACCTTACCTGGACCGGTGACATAACTGTTCTGCTTTCAGTTTGCTGAGATTGATAAATTGTGAGCTAAATATTTAACTTTCCATATCAAGCGATGAAACCTTTATTCAAAGAAGGCTTTTAGTCTATAAGTGCTGTCGTAATGACGACACGCACAGAATAACGTGCCCTACTGTTGGCCCTACTTTGCCCTTGTTAAAATAACTCATATTTTTTTCTCAGAATATTGTGGCAATAGTTGATGGCTGTAATTGTGGAAGGTCTAGACCATAAATTGTTTCTGGCGGTCTTGTCCTGTCACTCAGGGACCTCTAGAGGCCAGATTGCCACAGCTATAATTTCACCTGACCTGCTCCAATGGAAGTTATTATTAAGTTATTACTCACTAAGTTGCAGCAGTGTACATCAGCTAACATCTCCTTTATGCCTTGTTTGGCTATTTGTGTAGTTTTTTAACTCTGGCGGGTTAGGGTTACACCGCCAGAGTTAATCTGTCAGTGTCTGCTCTAGCCATGTCCTCAGGTTTCATTCTTATTTTAAGTTGTGATTTTTATATATATGTATCAAAGCACTATGAAGATTGTCAAGAAGTGATCTGTTTATCATTTCCAGGACCTACCATAGCTCAGTGGGCATATGTCAAAGCCTATTAGTAAATGTCAGTGACAGGAAATTTTCTAGACAAGAGTAGGCTGGATTCTCAGACAAACTGCAGCTGACAAACTACAAAGCCAAAGCCATTATCGTTGCAAAATGTAGCACAGGCCAGGTCCAACTAATTTGCGATTACACTGAAAAGAGCAGACAGGAAAGGGAAATCTTAAGTGTGTGAGTATGTGTGTGTGTTTGTTGGGGCCTGTGTGTGTATGTGGTGGGTCTTTCACACATCCCTGAGACTGG
>OMKZ01018556.1:29734-41679 GCA_900302535.1 Neoniphon sammara | reverse complement strand
AATCCATGCTTCCTGCCAGCTGCTGTGTGTGTCTGTGATTTCCTATCTTGCTTTCCATCTTTGAAATTCTGGGATACATTCGGGCTTCATTCAACTCAAAGGAAAAATTCACCCTAACACACTTAAATCATGTTAAAAACAAGCTGTTAGCAGTATCTTGCATGTATGGGCTCATCCAGTAGTTTGGTGTCTTTTTATGGATAACTGGCCAGATGTAGGCGAGGCGATGTCACGTCCAGATGTTTCCAGCAGCTCCAGTGGAGTTTGATATCAGAAACTGTCTGATGGATCTAAACCATCAGCGGTAAACGTCAGGTTTTGGTGTCAGTCCCTCACAATCAAAGAGCGAGGGCTTCTTTCTAGAGCCGCCATTTTGCACCGACGTTCAACAATCATACAGGGAGAAATCCATCGTAGAAGAGGACAGAGAGACATTTCTCCACACAGGAGCAGCACACAGACCAGAATGCAATGCTGCAGCAAGGCAAGTTGAGTTGTGGTGAAGGGGTGCGACTCTCACTTTGTCTCAGCTGGAGAAATTCTCGCTCTCTTGCTCTTCATCAGCACAGGGGCAGGTGAGCTGAGAGCCGAGTTGAGTTACAGTGAAAAACGCCAGCGTGCTCTCAGCACCGACGGTGTGAGTTCGTGTCTCATTAGCAGTGATGTGTGTGTCGGGGTGACGGATCAGTTTAGGGTCGTCGGACTGTGACTCCGGTTCATTCATCACATTGTGTTCCACTGCCACTTGGGAATGTTCAAAGCGTTGAAAGCGGCACAGTAATTAGAAGGCAACTGAGGGTTCATAAATAATCAGTGCGCTTCATTAGTTCCACTGCTTCCGAACAGCAGTGGTTGGGGCCAGTTTCTTTTTGGGTTCTGCTTCGTCTCTGTTTTAGTTCCAGCACATTTATCATAACCTCACGGCGATGAACGCACCGCTGTCATCTTCAGCCCTGAGCTTGTTTGTGTGTCTGTGAGGAGCTTTACCTGCCCGACTGCCACGTGGAAGCAGGTGAAATGTCGCTTTGAGGGCTCGCAGTTCTTTCACATGTGAGGATAAAACATCAAAACTGCAGCAGCTGGTGGAATTGCAGCAACAAAAAAAGTCATATCTACGATTTATAGCTGATAAGAGCTGAGTAAATTTGTCATTTTGCTGCAAGTTACTCAAAGCAAACTAGTTTTTTTTTTTAATCCAATGTAATGAGAGTAGCTCAGAATCAAAAACAACCCTGCGGAAATACGACATGACCCGTTGAGATTCCCATCCATATCCGTCAGCAGTATTTTTAAATAATCTCTCAACAAAATTTAAAAATTATATCTGGTATTGCTGTGAGCCTGTCATGATGTCGGCTACATGTTGACCTGTACATATCTGTCTGCCTCCACCAGCATCGACACAAACTCTTAACTGTGCCTTCCAAGTGTCCCAGGTCTTAAGCACCTTAAAACCTGGTTTTCAAAGTGAGCACTTGTAATAAGAAATTCAATTCAATTTCAGTTTTATTTATATTGCACCAAATCATAAGAGAAGTTATCTCAGGGCACTTTTCAAACCTCCCTAATCATTAAAATGTGAACTGGCTGTCTAGATTAAAGCTCAGACATGATGCAGCAATATCAATATCTGCAACAGGCAGTCGTTCTGTGACTTCATCATATTTAGTTCTGCAGTTTAAGATGTAAAAATTATTTTTTCTTTTTTTTTTTTAATTGACAAAATTATATGGATGATTCAATACATCGTGATGTGACTTCGAATAGCATTTTTATTTATTTATTTATTTTCATTGCATGTGAAACCTCCTGATTTAAGAGGCTTCGCTAAGTTACTTCAGGTGCGATGAGAAATGAGTTCCCATCACTTGTGCTGAAATGTCCTGTGGAGACTGACTGGGTTCTTGGAACCCTGTCAGTCCAGGTTGTGGTGTGACTCTAACTGAGGTGCTGCCACCAGGTGACCTTTGACCTTACCTTTATCTAACCCTAACCTAACCAGTGGCACGGGAAGTCTGTGCCCTCTTTCTGCTTGGCGCTTTTTCTGTGGGCAGCTCGTTTGTTGATTTATTATGTTCATCTGCACATCTGTAGTATTTGGTGATACCTCTGTAGAGGGTCATGTTGTTTGCACAGCAGGACTAAATGAGTTTTCCATCAGGCCTCAACTCAGAGGTGCATGACAGGCATCTCACATGTTCAATACCTCTCCAACAGTTGCAAACCATTCACATTTACTTTGTTTTAACCTCAGTCAGAGGATTGCACCATCTTCTGCAGGACTAGAAAATATCTGCAAGCCTTGGCTTTATAAAACCTTTTCAAAACAAATTACATAACCTGAAAAATACACGGGGCTCCACCCCTTTCACCTTAGTTTTTACGTGTCAAAACAGGTTAGACTAAAATTTGAAGTGAAAAATAGCTTAAACGCATTTTTAAAAAATCAAACTGGAAAAGCAGCCTGAGTTACACTGACCTATACTCACCGTTTTTTTGTTTCACACCACTGCTGCTGTATTAATTTCCCCAGCTTACAGTGCAAAGTGCTTCACAACTAAGAACAAATAAAGAAAACAGGAGAATCATCAAATACAAAATCACAGTCACAAAATAAAACAGTTAAAAGTAAAGATAAAATAATAAAAGTAACATAGTTACAAAGTAACAGATGAGTAACAGATAAAATAGTTAAGAAAAAGCTATAGCTAACTAGCTAGCTAGAGTTGAGTATGGAGAGACAAGAAAACAGGTGTGTGTAAATGCAGAGAAAAGTAACAACGGAAGAAGAGCTTTACTATATATCTACTTGTGTCCATTTAACCAGTTCATTTAGCCTGCTGGAAGATGCTTAAGTGGCATAATAACACCACAGGAAGGGGCTAGGATTCAGGTTATTCTACCAACATCATGAATATGATGAATATGATCAGTCAGTGACAGGCCCCTCTGTGTCACTTAAAGACACATACTGACTTTGACAAGGATATAAAGCGACCTTTAGGAAAGCCTTCATGTCCCAGAATTCAGTTGCTTGGGTCTTTTTAGTTGAAGTTGGTGGCCTTGTGCAAACAGGCTTGTTGAGAAGATTTTGACCTGTCTCCATTAATTGGAAGTTATAGGTCTGTACCTGCTTTGCACCTGCATTTAAACATGCTTAGTGTAACATCGCCTTTCTATGTTGTGGCAATATGGGCACATGACAGGTAAGTAACATTAAAGGAATACTCCAACGTTTTGGGCAAAACAGACTTTTTTCGACTTAGTCAGACTGAGACAAGATGTTCCTGAAAGATAACCCCCCCCTGTGAGCTTTCATTCACTGTCAGAGGAGCAGATCCAGGATTTGCGTCTTGGTTCTCATCTCCAGTTCTAGGCGACCCTCATTTATATACTCAAATGTAAACTTTACTGTCCAAGGTCAGAGGCAATTCTGTTTGTGCTGTTTCCCTTTATCTAATTGGTCAGAGGGTTTTCAGCGAGACCTGGCAGCCAGTCTGTTAATTTTAATAAAATTCAAATGTCTTTTAAATAGGATCAAGGCAGGATTATATTTTATGTCAGCTGTACCACAGGGGCCGGTGTAATCAGCCACTTAAATGTCTTAGCAGCTGCATTGTTTTCAGGAACAGGAAAGTCTGACTGAAGCGGAGCTGGCTGCCTCCCAAAGTGAGTAACAGGACAGACAGACTCAGCCGGCGGTCAGCGTTGTTTTCACTCCATGGATATGACTTAATTGAACATGCCAAGTTATTTTACTACCTAGAACTCTCTCTTGCTTCATTCTTTGATCTATCTCATCTCGACTACCATGACGCTGATCGCTATGACGAATCAGTTTTGGTTATTGTGTGACAACTATGTGGTGTGAAAGCAAAAAACACTCCAGTTGAATAGTTCATTCTGAGAGCTTGAACCAGTTCAGTTTTTTTTTTTTCCAACCACAGGACCAACTCTCACAGTTTGCGATACTCACAAACTTTGTCAAGGCCACCGCCAGATACACTGCAAAAAAATTTCCATTTTAACAAGTCATTTAGTCTCATATTCAGTCTTAAAATCCTGCCTTTCTTCTAAAATGAAAAAAAAAATGCTTATCAATTTGTTTCCGGAATTTTCTTGAATCAATTGTCACTTTCTTGATCCTAGTGGGCTGATCTGCCTTATTCTGCCCTTTTTCAACAGAAAAATTCCTCAAACAAGTGAAACTGCATTGGAGACAAGTGGGATTATCTCATCCCACTGGCAGAGCTTTTTACGTTTAAGGAAAACAACAAAAACAACACTGAATATGAGACTAAATGACTTGTTAAGATGCAGAGTTTTGCAGTGTAGGAAAACTTTCTCTTTATGGTCCCAGGTTTGATTAATTAATGAAGTGAGGCTCACATTAAACTGTCCATCCGTTTTGCAGCGGGAGGTTGGCAACATCTGAATGACCTCATGTAGGAAATGAAGCACTGAGCTGGGATCCGTTTGCCTTTGACGGCAAAGATTCAGTCAAATGATGATCTGACCGGTGATCCAAGACAACTTCTCCCACTCTTGAAAGCTTAATGAATAAGACAAGAATAAGAATATTTTTTTTTCAAATATACCCAGGTGCTTCAAAGCATTGAAAGCAATACAGTGTCCAACTTCACCCTAAACAGCAATGAGAACAGATTTAAAAAAATGTAAATGAAAATTAGATTTAGTGTCATGCAGGTGGTAAAATTAGATTTGAGTTTTCTGAACTGTTGGCTGACCTCTGTTAAAGTGTTTCTCTATATGACAGTGAATATCATTGTGGGCTGAGCTCTCTTACACGCTGTGTGTCTCTATCTGTCTCTGTCCGTCCGTCTCTATCTGCCTGAGGACAGCTGTGTACCTCCCAAGCTCGTGTTCCTCCACGTAACACTGATTTATTACAGGGTCAGAGCCCACGGAGGGGTTCAGACCTCCTGCAGTCAAACACAAATTCCACATGAGTGCAACGAGGTCATGCTGACCAATGTGTAAAAATATGTTTTTACAAAAGAAATTCTTACTCGTCTTATTGTACAAGTGACAGGAATTCACCTCGACTGACTCTCCTGACAGAGAGGCTTCACACACTCCAAAAATGATTCACCTTAACAAGACATTTCCTCTCGTCCTGAGTCTTGAAAAACGAATTTTCGCGTGAAACGGGTGGAAACGCGTGAAATTATTCATTCACACTTTAAGTAGTTTATACAAGCACTGACACACACACACACACACACACACACACACACACACACACACACACAGTTACACAATCAGTTCAGACAGCAATACAATAACTTAACATTCCCTGAATCAAGTTTCATTTTCTTGATCCTTGTGGGCTGCCTTATTCCGCCTTGTTTCAACAGATTTATACTTGTTCACGGGTGAAACTGCATTGGAAACAAGTGGGATTATCTCATCCCACTGGTAGATTTTTTTTTTACCTTGTTTTAAAAAATTAAGACAATAAGACTGAATGACTTAGATGGAGATTTTTTTCTGAAGGAAATGAAGCACACATGCTCCTCTTGACCAATGTCTCGCTTCACACTCATTACAAATATTCAGCCTACATGAATCTACTTTTGTCCATCGAGCTGCTGGTGGTATTTTGCTCAATGGTTATTTATTTCAGGGAAAACAGCCTTACTCATTCACTTCCACAAACCAGCGTTTCCTTGGTTGTGAAGTTGAAACTGTGATAAATACTCGACAGGAAGTCTCCATGTCACTGGGTCAGACATCAGGCCTCATTACCACCACCACTTGACTCAGGCAGCGATCAGACCAACTCTGCGGGATTTGGGCGAATTATGTGGTTTTCTGTCTATCTCTGTGTCCGGATTATTCAACATCCTGTAAACAAAGATTATCATCCATGTCCCAGTAAAGGCACATTTTCCCTACACAAAAGTCTTAGGACTGAGAAAAAAAGTTCAGGCTGTTTGGTTCCAAAAGCAGGGCTGTGGTTTCCATTAATGTACTATTTTGAATATTTAAGAAAAGAAAGAACGTGGATTGATTATGTCCCAGTGAGAGGGTTTTATGAGAGCGCATGAGGGATTGATTAGAGAAGCATGTAGAACAAGGTGTAAAAATCCACTGAGGATGTTGGATACAGATTGAAGACAGCATGGAGCACAGTGTGTCACCAGATTAAAGGATAGTAAAAGTTATTTGTGGGTGATCAGACTCAGTAGTGTTTGGCGTGTGTGTTTGTGTTAATACAGGCTGGAGAGCTGAGCAAACTGATCTAATCCAACATGAGGACTCAAAAATCCAATTATAGAAGAAAATGTGCTGCCATTTACAGACCTACTATTTTTGTTTTCTGAATTTCAAATCTGTATCTCCTGCAATTTAAATATTGTGTCACCGATCTGAATGTGAAACCTACCAAACTTAAAACTTCAAAAAATATGTTTGGATAGCCAATATGTGATGGATAGTTTGTTGAAATTGAGATTGTGCCATCAAAACAATGGCCTACAAACAAGAAAACAGGCTTTTGGAGTTATTCACAATCATGGCTTCATTCATTCATACTGTAGGCTATACACAGTCAATGTGGCTGCTGTGAGTTTGTTTTAAAATGCTTTAATGAACCAACTTGAGATCTGGGTTTGGTCTTTCTGGGATAGTTCTGAAATGGTTTTACTCTTATATCACCAGAAGGAAATTTTATTAACAACTGGGACAGTATAGCTCAAAATCTGTCACCACGGTGTACCACAAGGTCATGTCCTGGGGCCACTGCTTTTTTCTTTGAAAACATGGGTGTTATTTTAGATCCTGATCTTTGTAGTTCATTTTAACTTCTTAACCAAAACATCCTTTTTCCATTTAGGAAACATTGTTAAAGTGAGACCTTTTTAAGCCACCAAGATGCCAAGAGTCTCGTCCATGCCTTCATATTCAGCCATCTTGATTACTGTAATGCTCTCTGTCCAATGGCAGCAATCGCTAAATTACAAACCATTCAAAATGCTGCTGCAAGGGTCTTAACCAAGACAAAATTGAGAGAACATATAAGGTCCATTCTACAGGGATTATGTTGGCTTCCTGTGTCTTTTACAATGCAGTTTAAGGTCTCCTCATTGTTTTTAAGGTACTAAATGGACTAGCTCCTCTGTACATTGCAGACTGTTAATCTTTTCATGATCCTCTGCACTTGTGTCCTCCACATCTTTTAAATGTCCCCAAAGTCTCCACAAAGACAATGGGAGATGCTGCTTTATAGTATGTTGGCTCCCAGACTTTGGAATGCCCTCTGTACATTGGGGACATTTTCACAAGACTTTTAAAAACATTTTTTTTTACAGTTGTTAGATTATATTTACACTTATATTGTAGTCTCTTATTTTACCTTGTTCTTAATGCTCCATTGGCCTCCATTATTTCCCACCTTTTTAATGTAGTCTTTTTGTATTTTATGACTGGTCTATGTTGAAAAGGCACTAATATGATGTTTTAAGGAGGTCTGTGTGTGTGTGAGTACATGCTGCCCCAATATAAGGTGTAAATGATGCCATTACAATGACATTAAAATTAGCTTTCAGCTGGTTGGAAAACACATTTGACCAATCAGATTGCTTGATTGGAACTATGTGAAGTATAAACTATTATTGTCCCACTGTATAATAATAGTAATTGTACACCACTATTAAATCATGAGTGCACTCCAGTGCCAGAGAGCTGCCGTTACGTCACAGTTTATATGCTATTTCAGTAAATCCCAGCACAGAGCTCTACTGCAAGTAAAAATATTTTCCACTTCCTTGCCGTCTTTGTTCTCAGTTGTCTGCCGTTAATGGGACATCCTGATCTGAGAGATAGTGTAATGGTTTGGAAGTTCCCAGACTGCCCTTCATTACGCTGTGAGCTTCCTCCAGTGACCGAGTGTTGGCTGAGGAGGACATGACCTACTGTGAGTCTGTGCCACTGATGAATGTTTTTTTTTTGTTTTTTTTTGTGTGCCCTATTTCCCTCTCTTGATTAATCAAATTAACAGATAAAATGCAAAAACTAAACATTGTAATGCTGAAACCCCAAAGGCCTTACTAAATATGTTGAAGTAGATACAGGTGTGGTGCGACTACAATGTAGCTGAACTTTAATCACCAATATTCAAAATAGATAGAGGCTTTATTTAAATAGAAAAAAAAGTATATTAATTAAGAAATAAAACTGTAAAAAGACATCACATGACATCATTTTCCAGTTCTTTAGAATACTGATGTGCTGCTTTTTTCATTCTAAAGTTTTACTAAATATCTTACATTGCAAGGCTAATTTTCAACAAAGTAAATTATGCCTCATTATGACTAACTGAATTAAGACCTGATTCAGTGCAGTCCAGCAGCACATTTTTTTTTTCCAGAGGCTGTTTGAAAATTTGTGGCTAAGGTGTGAGGATTCATGATAAAGTTCGTTTTGTTTTTTTTTTTCCCCAAAAATTAAACTAGTACTTGTATTAATTAGATGCTGCTATTTGTGTGTGTGCACGTGTGTGTGGCTCATTGTTGGGCCACAAATGGGACAAAAGCAAATCGACATTTTTATGTGGTATATTTCTACATATATAAATAAACAGGCAGGCAACTTATCTCTAACTATATTTCCTTATAAGCCCAAAGCCTCTTATCCGAGAAGTAAATAATCTCTATAAAACTGTAAATAATGTGACAAATCAGTAGCTGTGTGCCTTTGGTTTGTCCATCCATTATCCAGCTGTCTGTCCAGTGCAAAGCAGCCTGAACGTTTGTTTTTCTGTGCCGCACACTGAACTTCACAAACTGGATGAAATGTGCTGCACATATAAAGTTTGATTTGATTTGATTTGACTTTTCCCCAGCATCTTGCTCCAGCTCCTCCTGGTGGAACCTTAGAGGCTTCCAGGCATGCTGGGAGATGTAGTCCCCTAAGTGTTTCCAAGCATCTCCTCCCAGCTGGTTGTCCCAGAGTGCCTCATTATGGAGGCGCAGCGTTTGAAGATCCTGAACTCCTCACCCTGTCGATGACAGTGAGCCCAGGCATCCTGCAGTGAAATCTCGTTTTCTAGGTGCCAGTAAGTATGAAATAAAGGTAATAGTGGAGAGAAACAGCAGTCAGACAGACAGGCACTGAACCACGATGGCTATAATGTTTGGCCATGCTTCATATTTGATGGATCAGTATGTTTTTGACATGCTAAATTAAAGGAAGATGGCTATGTAAACTTTCCCCATAAGTTAAAACATGCAAAGGGACAAACTGGAGTGGAGGTTCTCATATGATGGTAATGATAAAGTAAACAGCATGGACAGCTGGCAGTTTTACAGTCTGAACCATATACTTAATATCTGCCTGAAAACCCTTCTTGGCTACATGAACATTTAAGAGAGCTGTTCCTGCCAGGCCAAGCGGGAAGTCTCTCCACGGGAAGTCTTCACTTCAGCCTCAAGACCTGGACGAAACCTCACTGCATACAGAAGAGCATGTGAGCTGGTCCCAAGCCTAAAGAATGGCTGTTCTTTTCCTGTTTGGGGTATTTAGGAAAAAAGTGGTAAGGTACCAAGCATCACTTATGTAGCTCGTTTCCTCAGGAGGGGGGATTTGAGGGGATAACAATTTATTTGAACATATTTTGCCAATTATTTTGGCTGAAATTGAAAAGCTGCTCTGCTGACTGACTTTCATTCAAAGCAACAATGACAAGAAAAAATAACTCCGCCACGGGAAATGTTTCGCTATTGCTACTTACATCATTTTCAGTTATCGCTGTGATTAATCCTGCCCCTGAAATAATATTTTTATGGGGGAGTTGTGACATTAGTGTCTTTAGCATTTCTGCGTCTTTCCTCTTCATGACGCCACTTAATCTGTCTCTTGGGTCAAAGTCATTTTCTAGTATTAGTCATACTTTCACTTTGCTTGCTGCATTCAGGTGCTGCTGGTTCATGTGAAATTCTGTCCTCTGATTATATTCATTCCTTCAGCATTAGTCTCTGCTGTAACTGTTTATTCATGTCTGCCTTCTGCTGCAGCCATAACTGCAGACATTCAAATTAATCTTTGCTACTGTTTACACTGGTAAGTATCCGGTCCAGCATCTCTTATCCCTTTGGTTTTGTTATTGTCTGTCTTCTCAGGGGCCAAAGAAAAGGACACTTGACTGTGTAAGAAACCCCTCATTCATCACTGCTGCACTGTTTAAGAGGAATTCCCCTCACCGGGTTTTCCCTCTCAGCTTTGAATGGTTTATGATGCAGTGAAGTCCCTCTTCTTCTGTCCCATACATGAGCTCACTGTATCTGACGTAATTATGGGTTTTCACCAGATTGCATTGTCATTAAGACTGAAACTAGCGGATTAAGCTAGGAACTTAAGTCACCAGTGCTTAAAATAAAACTGATTTATCCTCTTTGTTTTGATGTCCTGTCGCTTGTGTTTTTGACGCTCAGTGTCCCTGTTTGACCCCTGTCATCACACTCAGCTCACTCACTCAGAGCAGCTGTCATGACACTGGCACTCAAACCTTCTGGGATACTGGCAGGGAGGGGCGCAAATGTGATAAATGTGATTTGCAAGGTGGGGGACACAATTTGGAGGAGGAAGGGGGGGTCAGAACATTTTTAGGCATTTAAAATTAATTTCTTAAATTCTTACACAAGCTATCAGGACTCAGGGAAGACTAACGAGCTGAAATATGATATACATGCTTGTGCTGATGTTATTACTACTATTATTATTTGTTGTTGTTGTTGTTGTTGTTGTTTTTTTAGCTGAAGAGCAGCTCAGAATTGCTTTTACTGTTCTACCCTGAAAAGGAGGGAACGATACAAAGCTTATCTTCACTGTCACTTTAGTTATGTTTAAAAGGCTTTAGTTTTCAATCCAGTTCTCAAAACCTCCAGACACATTACACATTCACCAAAGAGCTAATAACAAAATCATTTATGTAACAATGCAGCGGATCATTTATATGGTGACAGCCAGATCATATGCACTAGGATAAGTCTTAACCTTCGACTGAAACCTGAAATTTTGCAGTGTGGGAAGAGTTAAAAGTATTTACAGTCTATAAATGTTCACAGGTGGGGGCAGATTTCTTTGAGTTTATAATGTGACATTTATTGACCAGCTTTTATAGTCAGTAAAGGTTTACAGCTGGAAGCAGGTTGTCTGTTTTACGAGGTGTCTTAAATATACGTACCGTGTCCTCCGTGTGACAAACAGGCTGATTACCAGAATGTGGTGTTAGTCATGATGGCATGGACATATGGACAACTTAAACGCTGTAACAAGTAGTCAAGCAGTTGGTCAGTTGAATGGCAGATTTTTTTTTAATAAGAATTTCAATAGATTAGTCTAAGAAACCCAGAAGCTCTCAACAACAGAGTCATGAAAGCTTTTGGGGGCAGCAGCTTGTGGATCTGTCCAGGAAATGTTCGGAGGTGAAGGAGATGTCTTAGCTCACTCGTCCGCTGTGGTTGCAGTGAAGAGTCACCAACCAGAAACCACATGAACGTAGTCAGGATGGAGCTGTGTGAGGAGGATTATGACAAGCTTGTGGCTCATCTTCTCTGTCTGAGAACTTCAGTATCCGGACAGGACGTTTTGGCTTTGCCGATGTTATTAGCTGCTTTGAGCTCAATGTTAGTTCAGAGTGAGTGTGAGACTGATAATTGATTAATCATTGTCAATCATTATATCAAGTGAAAATATTTGCTCTTTTCAAAAAGGGGGACCGGGGGGTGTGTTCCAACTATCGGGGGATCACACTTCTCAGCCTCCCAGAGAAAGTCTATTCCAGGGTACTGGAGAGGAGAATTTGGCCAAGAGTCTCCTTGCTCTCATTTCAGTCTGCCGCTTCACCCCTTTACCTCATACTCTGTACATTTGTTTTTTATCCCCTATAAATTATTTCTTGCCATATGGTCAACATTAATACT